>BQNB010039478.1:0-48038 GCA_026074375.1 Tanacetum coccineum
GTTTAGATCACTTCGTAGAGATTCCCTCTAGTGAAAGTAAGGTACACATCGAGGTTTTGTCAGTGTTGTGGGGAAATAGACTCCTGGACTATGGTCGGCTCGCATATCGATATGGCAGTTGTTAAAAGACCACATGACTTGAAATTTGGATATAATAATAATAATTATGCAAAAAAAACCGAAGCCGAAATAAGACTTCTGGATCATGGTTGGCTCGCATACCGATGTGACAGTCGTTTAAAGGGTGGAGGTAATAAAAATAATAAAAAAATTATAGGCTGATAAAAGTTTACTACCTATTACCGACTCACAACCGATGTGGTAGTATTCTAAATAAGGCACATAGTAATAATAATCTAAGACTGATAAAAGTTTGGTGCATCTTGCCGGCTCACAACCGATGTTGCAGCCTTCTAAAAGGTCGAGGAAATTACCGAGGTCGAAATATGTTTGCTGCATCTTGCCGGCTCACAACCGATGTTGCAGCCTTCTAAAAGGTCGAGGAAATTACCGAGGTCGAAATATGTTTGCTGCATCTTGCTGGCTCACAACCGATGTTGCAGCCTTCTAAAGGACCGAGGTTTAATAATGTTGCAATAATAAGAAGAATAAAGCCAAATTTCGACTCCGGGGTTATCTAAATAAAGCCTCCATCTCTGGACTCGTAGTTGAGTTGTTTTGGATGAAATAAAAAGGATAACCCCTAAATCATGCGAAATTAGAACCTTAATGTGGACCTTATTCTCACCACATCGTCTCTTTAGGAAAGGATTTCAAGCTATTAATGGTCTAAACCGGGTTTACTTTATTAATAAGGACATAATTTATTTGTCACCAATAATAATAATAAAATCCTTAGAGGAAATTAGGAATAAGGGAGGAAAAGTAAGTACACAATTAGCTTTTATGAGTAGTGTTAGCATCATAACTTGTATTTTACAATGATCTTGTTTTTAAGCTTGGCTTGGAGGAGTGAAAGTCGGGGACGATGAATTTATCCATTTGGACACTTTTTGTGCTTTTTGTTCCGTGATCCTAAAAGTTATCAATGAATAATGAAAGCAATACATTATGTCACACATGAATAAGTTGTAAATTTGGGAAATTATAAAATATAAATATAATAAATAAAAAAATAAAAAAAATAAAAAAATAGGAAAGTTTTTAAAAATGGGAAAATTGAATGTTTTAAAGCTTGTGATTTCTTAACTCTCCCCACAAAAGACTTTGCTACTTTTCAAAAGATTAGTTTGGGGAGGTTTTGAGGTATTTGGTTTTAGAGCATATAATATTGCGTGAGGACACGACAATCACTTAGTTTGGGGAATTTTGATATGTGAGAAATCACATATCCTTTTTATACCAAAAATGGCCCTTAAATGAACAAATTGTGCAAATTATGCTTGTATATTACTTGTTTTGTCTATTGTGATGTGTATGTACGGATATTGCAAAAATCACAAGAAAACGGCCAAAACCTGACAAACACGAACACGAGAACGGATAGAGTGTACAAGAGCCGGGAGTTTCTAACAAAGGTCAACAAAGTCAAGCTTTGGTCAACCACAAAAAGACAAAACCCTTAAAATACCAAAAATGCCCTTATTGTTAAACCATTTTCACCTAAAGCCCTTAAATTCATAACACCGTTAGTCCTTTGTTAATAAAGAACTAACGGTCGTTAACTCTTTAACTATAAACCCTTTTAACCTATCCTAAGCACAAATAACATCACCGGGCCAATTTCTTTTATAAATCCCAAGCCCAGGTCAACCCCCAATTTCTCGAGTCAAACCTCAAATGAAATAGAAAAGGGGGGCGGGAAAAATAGTTTTACTGTTTACCCGTCTTCCCCATTTCACCCAGCTCAAATTAAACCCCATATTAACCCACACCCTTTCAATTAACGACGTGGCCAAAAGATTCTAAGTGCCAAGCAATGAGTCAGCAGTAAAACGTCACAACAAGCTTTTGATTGGCCAAGATATGACAAGGGAATGCCACGTATGTATCCAAACAAACATACCTTGATGGGAATTTTGCACTAAAATCAAGCCAAAAGAAGCACAAAGCCTCTAACATAAGGATTGCCACGTTGGCAATTCGTGTGCTTCAATTTTGATCCAAGGGCTAAGAAGGGGCATCCAATGATTGGCAATAAATGAAGGGTGATGATCAAAGCTAAGAGGAGCGTGTGAAGAAGGCCTGGAAGCTTCTCTCAAGCCTATAAATACAAGACCTCCCTCACTCACGTCATCATCATCTAGGAGTAGTTTCTAGCTAGCTTAGTGTAATTTTTAAATAACTTTTAGTTTTTGCAATTTAGCTTATTGTAATGTCTTAATTCAGTGAATGTAATCTCTTTTTCAAGTTTGTAATCAGTTACTCTTTTATTAATAAAAGTGTGTTTTCATTTTAATGTGCAATTTATGTTTTACTTAATAAGCAATTTGGTTTAATAAGCTCTTAATTGATCAAATAGTTCTTAATAATCTGTCTAAATCTCTACATAAGCTAGCTACATTCTCATTTAAGCTCTTAAAGCTTAACTAAGCTTAAGTAATACTCAAATCCACTCCAATCTTACCACAAATAAATAAGCTGGAAGATAAGGCTTTAGAAGAGCTTATAGGGTTCTTAGATTGCTTATTTAATAAGCTGGGTAGGATATTAGAGCTTATTAGTTCATTTTAATCCATGTTTTGTGCAAGGGATCAAGGGTAACATTTCAAATATAAAATTTTCTCTTCTTGAATGCTTAATTTATTTTGCATTTGTTTAATTTTGCTTATTGATATGCTTATTATTGCTTTTATGTGCTTATTATTCCTTGTCTAAGTTTTTGGTTCATCTGTTTTTACTTTGTGATGATTAGATCTCTCATTTCTAAGTTTTGTCTTAAATAATTGAAAAATCCAAAAATATTTAACATAGTTGGTTTGCTTATGTTGTGCTTAATCTTTGTATTTTTTTGTTTTTTTTTTTTTTTTTTATTCTAATTTACTAATTAGTTGCTTAATAAGCTATTTAATATCTGGTTTTATAAGTTTTATCATGAAAATCAAATTTCATAAGCTAAATATGGTATTAAGCAAATTAAAGGGGTGTTTGGCACAAGACATCACTAATTGAGTTAGTGCTGTCAAAGGTCATTTAGTCCATTCATTTGATCTTAATTGCCATATGGAAGTTTATAAGATATGATTTTGAGGTTCTTATTAGGTTAAATTAGCTTTTTATAAGTTTGAGTGTTATTTTCTTTAATCTGTGAGCAAAAGCTCAGCTTCGTAAGCATTTGAAGCTCAAATCCTTTCTAGCTAATTTCATTGTTCTATTTACTCTAGTTTTGGTTTTTAAAAGGTGTTAAAATCAAGTTCTAAATCTGTGTTATTTGGGTTTGAACTTTGATAATTTTTAGGTCATATGCATCAGCAACATAAAAGGCCATAAGGCCATTTTTAAGATTAAAAATCAGTTAGTTTAAGTAGGTTTTAGCTTTTAAAATTTAGTTTACAAGAGGATTATAGGACAAGTTAGATCTGTTTGAGCTTATTTTATACAAATTAGTTTAATAGCTTATCTTTTTTTAGGTTTGAAATTAGCATTTTGTCTTTTCATAAAAAACCAAAAACAGTGAATTAAGCATAAATAGCTTTTTCAACTAGTTTTTTCTTTGCTCATATAGATTTCTAAATAATTTTCAAATGCTGTTTTAAATAGCTTAAAGGTTAATCTTTTGAGATTTTCAAGTCTCATAACCGTAAGGTTCTGTTTGCATGCTTAAGAATAAGCTCAAAGTTGCTAGTTTGGACTGTTTGGTTTGCAGTTGTATGCTAAAGTGCTTATTTGAGAATCTTTAGCTTATAGCTTGTAGATTTGCTAATTTTCGGTTTTTAATTTGCCTTATTAAATTAATATTAGTTATCATTACTAATAAGGTCAGGTTTAACTTATCTTATTTTCATAAGAAATTCAAAAAAAAAAAAAAAATAACAATAAAAACAAAAAAAAAAAAAACCCCAAGTAGCAAGTAGCTTTTTCATTTAGACTTTTCATAGCTTATTTAGATTTCAAATTCATTTCTGATTATAGTTTTAGATAGTCCTTTGAATAAGCTTTAAGTAGGTATAGGCTATAAGTCCACAAGGTTCCTTTAGCTTGTTTAAAGATAAGCATAAAGTTGCTCTATCTGCTGTTTGGTTTCTAGTTTCCTCTTAAGTGCTTATTTGAATTTTTAAGCTTATGGCTTATTCATTCTGCTTGTTTTTAGTTAAATCTTGCTTATTAAATTAGATTTAAGGTATTAGTAGCTTATTTCATTCATAGCTTAGCTTATTGAGGTTCTTGTTTCATTATATTAAGTAAAAAAAATTTTTACCTAATTCCTCTGTCTGTTTCAAAAAGTTGTTTTCAGCTTATTTAGTGACTTTCAAAAAAGTTGTTTTCACAAAATATTTTAGTTTTAAGCTGTGTTAAAAGTTTGCTTTTAAAAATTGTTGCAAAAATAAAAAAAGGGGAAGAGAGGAAGTCAGGGGTGAGCAAGGCTCGAACCCCTGACCTCTACCCTCCTCAACCTTTTATAACACACAACACACTAACCACTGCGCCCTTGGGAGTTTTACGTCCAAGGGTGCAACTTTTATCCTTATAACACATTTTAGTTTCTTTTTACAAAAGCAATTCGAGTGCTTTTTAAATTTTTTCAGGCTTATTCGTTGAGCTTATTTTTAAGCTTTCATTTTTCGTGCATTTCTTTTATCATTAGCTATTTTTAGGAATTTTCTAGGATTTTTAGCTTAAATTTTTGTAATTTTCGTGAATTAATTTAGTTTAAAACTTTAAAAAATCATAAAAATAGAAAAATAATCAAAAAAATAAAATTCTTTTTTATAAAATTTTATTTTATCATATTTTAGGCTTAGGATTTAAATTTACTTTCGTAGGGTTAATATTTTGAAATTTCACTTTTTAAAGAACGGGATTTCGTTCCCGTTCTCGTTTTCTTCGTTTTTAGCTTTAATCACCCTCGTTTTAGAATTTACTTAGATTTTACTTATTAACTAGTTAATTAGGATTAGAAAAAGTTAAAAAAATCATTTTTAGGTTTAATTTAGGTTTTAATTGTCGCGTTTCTTTAATTCTCGTTTACGTTTTAATGCGTACGTGTTTAATTTTCATTTCTTGTTTACTTATTTTCGTGCATTTATCTACTTTTCATTTATATTTAGTAGGATTTAGGAAACCCAAATCAAAAATCTTTAAAACTATTCAAAACGCGCGATCACGGACTTAACCCGATTTTCAATTCACGCTTCGTCGAGGGAAAACGACCCGGGAGGTTTTTGAGACAACTTTGGTTAAAAGTTTGTTTCTTAAATCCGATGGAAAATACTTACTATACTATTATTTGATATAATCCTTATATACTATATATATTTACGTATAGCGTAATACAAAGTCGTATCATAACCATTATTTCTTATTCGTATATTTTTGTGTCCATGTGTTGTAACCGTTGAATTATATTAATTGTTAGCAGAAGATGCTACTAACTTTGTGCCAAATAAGAACGGTGCGGAAGGTGAACAATCTGTAGTTGGCGTTGACGTCAAAGAAGGTAACGATTGATATTTTGATGTTAATTGTCACGATTTATTATTAGGGAGGATATTTTTTTAGTTTTTATGATTTCTCCTGTTTTAATATCGTTTATAGTCATGTATATGTTTTTGTGTGTAATTTCTATGAGTCAGGGCTAGATACAATGGCGGTTTCTGCGCTTTTCGTTCTAGATATCAAGGGACGTTGCTTGATTAGTCGTTATTATCGTGGTGATATATCTTCTGTTGAAGCCGAGAGGTTCTTTAGCAAACTACTTGAGAATGAGGTACTTCATAAACATCATCATATATATATAGAGATCCAAATGTACGTATGCATATGACTTATCGTTTTAGTTATTAGAGTTTGTTTGCATTATTTTGTGATCTAACATTATGCTGTTTTGGAGACAAATTATCTTATGATCGACCTTCTTCAGGAGATTATCGAGGCTCAAGGTCCAGTAGTGATTGACAACGGCGTATCTCATATTTTCATTCGACACAACAATGTCTACGTAATGGCCGTATCAAGGCAAAATTGTAATGTCGCTAGCCTCATTGCATTTCTCCATCATTTAGCTAGCGTGAGTACCCTAAAGGCCTAAACTGTTTTCCATTGTAATGATAATTATATTTTCGGCTTTTCCTCATCACGTGACTGTCTTAATAGTTTATCACTTTATTTAGGTTTTTGAGTACTATTGTGAAGAGCTGGAAGAGGAATCGCTTAGAGATAACTTTGTTGTGGTGGTAAGAACACACCTACGATTGATTAAATTTATTAGTCAAGCTCAAGCTATCGCAAATATAAACTCACGGTTTCCAAAATATGACAGTACTAACTACTGGATGAAATGATGGATTTTGGTTACCCATAATATATTGAAGCAAATATTCTAAGCGAATTTATCAAGACTGATGCTTATAAGTTAGAAGTTACACAAAGACCTCCAATAGCAGTAACCAATGCTGTATCGTGGCGAAATGAAGGAATACATTACAAAAAGAATGAAGTATTTATTTCTTCTAAATGAACTATGATGATGACGATGTTATGCTACTGATATCAAGCATTGTAAATATTTCCGTTATCTTTAGCTATCAGGTATTCTTGGATGTGATTGAAAGTATTAACATACTTGTCAACAGTAGTAGACAGATAATAAGATCAGAAGTTGTTGGAGCACTAAAGATGAAGACATTCTTGAGGTACTCTAAAAGTTTGTTTAAATTTTATTATACGTACTACCGCTAAGGCTAATTGTGCATGTAACAAAAGTACGCTTGATGTGCTGAATTTGCCTTAATAATATGGCCCCGTTACCAATAAGGGGGTGTTTGGGATTGCTAATGTTTAAGTGCTTATCTACTGAAAAAATATGAAGATTATATTTTAAAGTTAGATAAGCAAATACACGGTTTTATCCAAACACTGAAAACTGTTTAACTACTTCATAACAGATAAGCATATAAGCACTTAAATAAGCACTCTGAATCAGCCTTAGTGGTGAAGCCTATAAATTCTGTATAACCTCTAAGCTGAAGTTTGTTTTAGTTTATAAGTGATTAAGCATGTGTTAATGTTTCTTGCAGTGGAATGCCTGAGTGCAAGATTGGGCATAACGACAGATTTATGATGGATGCTCAAGGTCGATCACCAAAAGGAAAATCCATTGATTTGGAAGACATCAGATTTCATCAGTAAGTCCTGCAATATTATTGCTCAATTGTATCAATATGCCTATTTAAAATTTCATTTTTTATGTGGTTGAAAAGGCTTACTTAGCTGGTGCTTTTTATAGGTGTGTACGTCTAGCCCGCTTTGAAAGTGACCACACAATATCATGTATTCCTCCTGATGGACCATTTGATCTGATGACATATAGACTCAATATTCAGGTCTTCTTTAATTTTGTGAACCGTTAATCATGTCCTCCTAACCTTAGTATTTGAGTTTCTTATGTTTCAATTTTTTTTACTAATTGTGCATCGATGAATATTAATAGTTGACTGTCAATAAAATAGTAATGTTCTAATACATGAAAAAAATGACTTAGAACACTATCGGGGTGTTTTTGGTGAGCTTATTCAAAAAAAGTATATGTTTGTTTGCAGCTTATTAGCTATATAAGCTTTTTTAGTTTTATATACCTACCTCCAAACCTCCATCACGGCTTCTATGAGACAACTTATTTTTAAGTCTTAAGAATGCAATGCTCATAAGTTACATAAATAATCTTACCGAAATTGAACAAACATCCCAAATACCTGTTAATAAGATAGTAAATTACAATCATAATGTTTACGTTTGTCTTTTAGTTTTCGGATTCACGTGGTATTAGTAATGCCTCTTTGTCACAAACTTACGTATGTAATATACTACAAAAAGGGGTTTATTATATTTTGTTCTCTGAATTATATTACTTTGAACTTTCTGTCTTTGTTCTTTAAATTTCTAAGCGGAAGTGAGACATGTAAAGCTGATATCACTTGCTTCCCCCTACAAATTCAGTAAATGCTTTCGTTTTTTATCTTCTAAAATTAAGGGTATGAAATGGTCACATCTTTCCTTATGCCTTTTATCACTGGCTTTGGTTTTTCCGTATGCATTCAGTTTGTTCCCTAACTTTAGGAATCCGACCATACTTCCCTCAGAATGCAATAACTGCAACTAGCTATTCTTGCTGCTTCAAATGCCGAAGCCATCAGCAGCTCAATGGTGCAGCCACATCCTTTGGCGGTGGCGGTAGTCCTTTCGGTGGTGGTAGCAGCAGGGGACGAAGACAACCTAGGGGAGAAGATGTTGTTCACCCACTACTCACGGTGTCTCTCGAGGATCTTTATAATGAGACGTCCAAGAAGCTTTTTCTTACACGTAGCGTACTCTGCTCCAAGTGTAAGGGGTAAGAGCTGATCATGTTTACTATAAAGGTTCTACTTATAATATAGTATTTATTATGTTGTCTAACTGAAGTTGTAAATGTTGCAGTAAGGGGTGAAAGTTAGGCTCTTCAATGAAATGTGCCGGCTATCAAGGTTCTAGAATGAAGGTGTCAATCAGGGATCTTGGCCCGTCTATGATTTAGCAAATGCAACATCCATGTAACGAGCGCAAGGGTACTGGAGAAACCATCAATGATGAGGATCGGTGCACACAATGCAAGCGTGAGAAAGTGGTGCAGGAGAAGAAGGTTCTTGAGGTCCATGTCTGAGAAGGACACGCAGAATGGGCAGAAAATTACATTCCCTGGAGAATCTGATGGATAATAGACAGATTCTCATCAAATCTCAACCCGGGGAGGTTATAAAGCGTGGTAATTATCTCAGTTTCTATGCTATTTGTGATTCATACTGCAGATGGTCTGCCTTTATTAAGGTACTGCAATAATTAACTCTTCCACCTTTTTAAGTTGGTTTTCAAACAGTTATATGTGAAAAGCAATCATTTTGTCATGGTTTTATAAAGTGTCTTAAATGAAACTACAAGAAACTTTATTAACAAAAGCCTGCATGTGCAGGTTAATCGCTCATCACATTATCCTACAATAAGAATAACTAGAAATCCATAGACAAAATCTCTCATTGTGGCATCTGGACTGATCTAGCATTATGATAAACTGATTAAGTAGAAAACATCATCTTGTAGGAGTATTTGAAGCAGTTAATTATATTTGGATCTTTTTATTATGCATTGATCTATGGTATTGTTTTTTTCTTTGTTTGCTTGTTTAATGATAAAATCTTACTGTAAATCTACTTCTACCGCATAGGTGATTACATCTGCCGAGTTTCATCCTACTAATTGTAGCACATTAGCATATAGTAGTTCAAAAGGATCCATTCGCCTCATTGATTTGCGTCAGTTTGCATTATGCGATAAACATTCTAAACTGTAAATGCTTTTTTTGTATCAGGTTTATCTTGTTCTTTAATCAAATTCTGCTTTTGCTGTTTCTGCAGCTTTTATTAATGCACCAACAGGATTTTTGGCTATTCTGAAACAGTTATAAAACACTTTATTACTGCGTGTGTATTAATAAAAAGTATATTCTTTTTATAGGTTTGAGGAACATGATGCACCTGGTTTAAGATCATTCTTCACTGAGATAATCGCATCTATATCTGACATAATTGGTAGAATTCATGTGGATGGAAGGTTCTTAACAAAAGTGAAGGGTGTTTTTGCCATTGGTGATGTTATTCCCGGGCCTATGCTGGCTCACAAAGCCGAAGAAGATGGTATTGCGTGTGTGGAATTTATTGCAGTCAAAGAAGGGCATGTAGACTATGATAAGGTACATGGTGTCTGTTACACACATCCTGAGGTGGCATCTGATGGAAAGACAGAGGAGCAGGTCAAGGAGCTTGGTATTGCATACCGTGCCGAGAAGTTTCCCATGTTGGGAAACAGCAGAGCAAAGTCGATTGATGATGCAGAGGGGCTGGTGAAGATAATAGCAGAAAAAGAGACAGATAAGGTATTAGGCATCCTTTAATATCTCTTTAAAAAGAGGATTAATGTCACTGGAGTTGTAATTGTCATCAAATTCAAAAAGAGGGTTTGAATAAATTTGAAAATTTTCTTCTTGAACATCCTCCTTAAGAAATGAATGTATCTACGGGTGGCGGTAAGCAAGCTTCGAAACAGGGGTTCGTCGATGAACCTCTCGGGATTAGGATCAATCGTAATCGTAGGTGAAAAATTTGTTGAAGGATCATGGTTAAACAATAATTCAATTTCTCTAAGATCGACTTTAAAATCAACATCCTCATTTCCCGGTGGAAATGGGTTAAGAAGAGCGAGTTCATCGGCGAACTCCTCAAGAATAGAATCACTAGTCTCAAAAGATGTAAGACTAGGACGAGAATTAGAAAGTGGAGTGGTATTGCCACTCAAGAAATGATTTATTTTTTCAATCTTAAAACTTCTCCAAAACTATCCTCGCATGAGACATCAATGAAATTAATCATTTTAATTGACTCGTTTGCATGCTTTTGAGGATGCTTACCAACATGAAAAATTAATCATTCATCCCCGTCCCTTAAGATAAGCTCTCCTTCGTACACATCAATTAAGGCACGACCGGTCCTCAAAAAGGATCTCCCAAGTATAAGAGGAACTCGAGGATCGGCTTCAAAATCAACAACAACAAAGTCGGTAGGAAAGTGGGACTTTCCCACTTTGATAAAAACGTCTTCGGCGACTCCTTTAGGACGAGTAATGGATCGATCCGCTAATTCTAAAGTCATCCGCGTTGGGGTAAGTTCGAGTAGGGAAAGCTTTTTCGAAATGGAAAGAGGCATAAGATTTATACTCGCGCCAAGATCGGCCAAGGCATGACATACATCCATTCCCGGGAAATCACATGGTATAAGAAACTTGCCGGGATCTCCAAGCTTTTGGGTGCTTTTTTGAGGTGCCATCCGTACTCGAACAATTTTTGTTAAACGGTTGTATCATCTTAGCTAATTCAAGCAATTTTTCTTTATTCATGAGCAAACTCTTAATCGTAGGGGCAAATCTTGGCATCAAAAGTAAAGCATTTGCGAAGCTAATGTCAAAGCGCAAATCTTGAAAGATTTGAAAGATCTTCTCCATTTGATTCGAAGCTTTGTCACGGGACTTTTGATCATTACGTCTTAAAGGATATGGAATATTCGGCTTAGGTAAAGTCTTCGGAACATCGGTTTCCGGAATCGGAATGGGGTTAACCGGAGGTGGGATGTGAGCGGTACTTCCTTGGAAATTTAGTTTTGTTCCTTATCGTTGTCTCCTCGGTTCTCGTTCTAACTACCTTTTTAGGAGAAGGATGAGTGGGAATCGAGAGTCCCTCAGAATCAACACCAACTTCAAGTAAGTGATTGCTTTCATCTCACCCTTCGGTTTGGATAGAATGAGCCCCCCCCTCCCCCCCCCCCCCCCCCCCCCCCCCCCCCCCCAAGTATTACTCGAAAGAATACATGAAGTTGAGCTGGTTTTGGAAGAATCTACTTAACATATTTTGCAAGTTATTTTGAAAAGCATTTTGTTGATTCATCAAGACGGTTTGTTGAGTCTTCATCGTGTTTTGAATTTCATTCTTAAATTCTCCTTTCAATGAGTTGATTTGATTTTGCATGTTTCTCATCATTTGATCATTAGTTCTCTTGTAACTTGAAAACTCATTTGAAAACTCTTGTTGAACTTGATTATTAGGAACTTGAAAAGGTTAGTTTTAAAATCCTTGATTTTGAAAATTTAGAGCATAATTATTTTGAGCTTGAAAACCTTGATTACCATGAAAATTATTTCCCCGATTAAAATTATTTCCTTGACCTTGATTTTGATTATACCTATTTTGACCATTGTTTTGCACCGGAGCAAAACCGGGTGGTGCCATTTGGTTACTAACACGGTTCGGAGGGTTTACTTGATTGTAAGTACCCGTTGCCGCACAAACACTTGATTGATTGTTATCGGTATTAGGACAATTGTAGTAAGCATGAGGCCCGTTACAAGTAACGCAAATCTCCTCAACCTCTTTAACCGGAGCGGGAGTTATAATTTTTTTAGAAACAATCTCAACTAAGGTCGAAATTTAGTCCGCAAGCTTATCAATTCTCTTATCCGTTTTACTAACACTTTCCCTAGAAGTCGTATTCGTCCTAGAAACATTCGATTTGTTACGTGAATAACGAACTTTTGATTTATTCTCAATTATGTTCAAAGCCTCTCTAGTGTTTCTTCTTACTCACAAGAGTTTCTCCCGCCGCGGATTTAATCGTTAACATTTAATACCGTTATAAGAAAGTATTCTACTTGAGTTAACTCCGGAAATTTTGTAGGTAGGGATAAGCTCTAAGCATTTCCTTAAATCGTTTCCATGCTTCACTAAAGGTCTCATCGAATTTTTGGGTAAAACGAGAGATTTCATTCTTTAAGTGAGTGGTCTTCGAAGGAGAAAAAAATTGATTCGCGAATTTGGTTACGAGATCCTCCCAAGTCAAGATAGAATTAGGCGATTCTTTTTCGTACCAAATCCTAGCATTCCCCTCGAGGGAATATGGAAACATCATAAGTTTTATCACATCATCGGCACCATTCCTTAAATTTCAAGTCGAGGAATCTTTTAAAAATTATTAATGTGTCTGGGGATTATCTCTCTCGAAACATTGTAACGGGCTTAGCTTGACTATTGAAGCAAATTCGTTATGATTTCAAAGTGATACGCAGTAATTTCTCGGTAGTCCGATAGCAAATTCTCATAACTTCGTGGTGTGAACGGAGGAGCTCTCCCATTATGCGTTCCTCCCATTGGTGCAACTTCAACGATAGTACGATAGCTTGGTTGACTTTCGTTTGGAGCCCGTAACGTCTATTTCGACGTCTGGAATGGTTACGGTTTGATTATTTGAAAAATTGGAATTTTAGTACGCATGCACTATGCAATAAACAATTACGTGGATGAGCAAATAAATACACAAAAATATTTTTGTTTCACTGAATAATCAACAAACTTAGGGTAACTCTCTTAATTGAAACTTGCAAACGGGGGACGTAGTGGGAGCGAATCGCCTTTAAAACGTTTGTCCCTTCGGGTTGTAGTTCCGTGGAACAACCCTCCTAATAGCTTATTTCACAAAAGATGTGTGCCTTTTTCGTAAGTGAAACAAGACGGTAAATTTTAAATCTTAAGTTCAGGAGCTTGTTAATGGATATTCACAAATTCTCTAGTAAGAGAACTAAATTGTTTGTGTATTTTAGTATTTAAGAGAACAAATTAAAATCAAAAAAATCCGAAAAGAGCAATTTTTGTGTATTTTTTTGTTTATTTAAAAACTTTACTTATAGTAAAAAAGAAAAAGTAAAATATTTTTAACTTTTTATTATCTTATATATATATTTTTTATTTTTTTTTCATAGAATTTACGGTCGTTGGTTTGTGATGGGTTTGGATTAAGATTTAGATTTGGATTTGATTTTTGGATTAGAATTTGGATATGGTTTTGAGATAAAAGAAATAAAATATTTTATAAAAAATATATTATTATTAATAAATATTAAAATATAAAATTGTGAGCCATCACTTTGTAAACATACGAATGGAAAGAGAGAAACAAGATTAAAAAAAGAAAAAAATGTGGTAGTGGCTTGTCAGTGGCTTTTCTGTGAAAAGTAGGCATACCTCAATGGATTTGTCTAACCCTTTTTTTATTAGGGCTGAGTCCTATTTTCAAACACCATTTACTCAACAACATTGTATTTTATTTGTAGTCCAAACTTATGAAAAAAGCTGCAAAACAAACGCCCCTTAACTTATCGAAGACCGAGAATGGTTCCTTCAAATCACTCGATTGACAAATTCAATCTGAGAGAATTTTTAAACACAATTCCCCCTTGCAACGGCGCAAAAAAATTTAATCCGTCTCCGAACACGTATACGTAAATATATAGTATAAGGACAGGTCAATAATAGTATAGTAAGTATTTTCCGTCGGGTTCAAGAAACAAACTTTTAACCAAAGTTGTCTCAAAAACCTCCCGGGTCGTTTTCCCTCGACGAGTGAGAATTGAGAATCGGTTAAGTGGTGGGGAAAAAACAAGCGTGGGGCGGGGGGGGGGGGCGGGGGGGGAAGGGGAGGGGCGGGGCGTAAAAGGGAGGTGGGAGGGGGAGGGCTTAAAAGGTTGGGGGGGGGTCAGGTCGGGACCGGGTCCGTGATCGCGCGTTTTGAATGGTTTTAAAGATTTTTGATTTGGTTTTCTAAGTCCTACTAAATAAAAATAACAAGTAAATAAATGCACGAA
Source organism: Tanacetum coccineum (assembly GCA_026074375.1). Lineage (NCBI taxonomy): Eukaryota > Viridiplantae > Streptophyta > Magnoliopsida > Asterales > Asteraceae > Tanacetum > Tanacetum coccineum. The sequence goes on from BQNB010039478.1 coordinate 14,389, forward strand.
AACAAGTAAGCAAGTAACGATGATGAAAGCATAAAGACGTTAACGGGAAATAAAGAAAACGCGACAATTAAAACTCAGATTATCAAAAATTAAACCTAAAATGATTTTTCTAAACTTTTCCTAATCCTAATTACTAACTTGTAAGAAAAAAAAACTAAGGAAAATCCGTTACACTAATAGTAGTAACTTTTATACTAGCATTATTAATTACTTAGTAGTATTTCTCCTAAGTCTCTGAGCAATCTTAACTTCCATTAGCAGTAGTAATATATACTAGCAGTAGTAACTGGCAGTACTAACTACTTAGCATTTTTTTCACTAATATCACTAAGTTATGCTTAGCAGCAGTAACTCTAACCTTAGCAGTATTAACTCCAAGATCATCATGAAGTCTTTTAATCCCAACAATCCTCCCCTAAACTTGATGTTCATCTTCTGAATCTTCAAGTTTCTTGATTAAAAGTTTTACCTTCACTAGGAGGATGCATTCAAATACTTCCAGGATTTTTGAGCTCTTTTTTCATGAGCTTAAGAAACTGATAACACATTTCATTCCAATGGTCAGCTTGAAGCTTCTTGTTGAGCATTTATGTGATTGTTGCAGGTGTAAGAGGATAATTTTTCTCTACTAGCATAAATATATGCAGATTTTGAAACCTCACAAAATGTACTTCACTTGAAGAAAATAGCTTCCAAAATGTCACTTTGTGTCCTTGTATATTCCTCCACACTTTACTTTCTACATCAGGTTCAAACATCACTTTCAAATCACCCTATAACACTCTCTCATAGCCCTCATCTGGCCTTGTTAACCCATGCTTAGCTTTAACCAACTTCCAGAATGTTTCCAAGTCTTCTCTATCAATGTTCTGAAGCATCTTAATCATTGATGAGTACCTCCTTGAACTACCATTAGCTCTTATGATTTGAAAGTATCCCATATTTCATTCTTTGATGATTTTCCAGTCAACAATGATTGGAGGCTTAGTAGCTAGAGGTATAGCATCAATTGCTACCTCGTCATCAGGAACTATCTCCCTATGCTTTTTCATCTCTGCTTCATCATCTACTTCAGCTTCTACATTCTCATCTAACTTTTGCTTCTTTGAATTATCAGATTCAAGTTCTTCTCCTGCTCTCTTAGAACTGCTTTCTTGTACCATCTTTGCCTTCTTGGAGCTCTCTTTTACTAACTCTATATCCATATCTACAAACATGTTTACCCTTGTCATGGCTTTATCAAATAACTTCTGAATTTCATCATAGTTTTTTTTCTTCGGCTGATTTTGTTTGTATCCAGCCATGTGTTTCAGATAGGTAGACACTTGACTTCTTTTCTGAGCTTTAGTTGGTGGTTTTCTTATGTGCTCTTCTGCTCTAAGTCTTGCAAAATGCTTCTTTCTTTTATCCATGAGCTCCACAAACATCTTTTACCTTTCTTTAATGGTCAACTCTTCCTGCTCTTGTACTTGTAATCTTGCATCTAGCTCATAATCTGTATCTATCATAGCTTGAACGTTATCCCATTCAGCAATGTTTGCATCTTCTTCCTTTTGTCTTACCAACCTTTCCTCTTCTTCTAGTTCAGCTTGTAATTCTTCTTGAAGTCTTTGAGCAATTTCTTCATTAATCAAAATTTGATATTTCTTTTTCAAAAGTTTTTCAGGCTCAACCATTTTTGCCTTGCCTTTGTCTTTAGCCTGTAGAAGTTGTGATGGTTGTGATGTTGTTGTTGTAAATTCACTTGGCTCTTGAACTACAACCCCTCTAGCCTTAGGTCTTGTAACAGCAGTTGTAGTTGTTGTAGCAGCAGTTGTAACAGCCTTGGGTTTAGCTGCTTTGATTTCTATTAAGGTCTGAGCCAGAGTCAACTCATCAATAGTTGTTGTTGTAGTACTAGCAGTAGTAACTTCAGCAGTACTAACTACCTTTTCAACCTCAACTTCCTGATCATCTAAAACTCCTATATCAAACATTAAATTATCATCATTCCTCCCCTGAGTCTTATCAATCAATGTAACCTCTTCATCTGCATCAATACCAGCAATTTTCCTCCCCTGTTTGGATGCATCCTCCTGATCACCCAAACCTTCATCTTTAGGGGATTCTATTCTTGCAGATCTACCAACCTTCCTTAACCTTTGAAGCCCTGGAGTTCTTGACTTATTCCTCCTCTCTAGCTTCTTGACCCTCTCCTTTAATGTAGCAATCTCTGCATCTTGAGAGGTCTTTGTGTTCTCCAAGTCAAGAACTCTTTGTGACAAGTTAGTACAAAGTTCCATCAATTTATTTAGTTTTAATATATCCTCACCACTAAGTAGTGGATCATTGGAATGCGTAGGTACACTTTCCACATTTTCAGTCTCATCTGCCATAGGTTCTGTAGGACCACTAGGTTGAGAATCCTGAGTGTCCTATTTCTTAGACTTCCTAGGCTTTTGCTTCTTTGGAGGTTGTGATGATGATGTTGATTAATGGTGGGTGTGTGTTGGGGAATAGTAGGCATTACAGAACCTTTACCCTCTTCTTGAGCTTGAACCATCATAGTTTGAAATAGAGGTGTGTCCCTACTAGAAACGTCTTTTCCCTGCCTCTTCATGTTAGCAAAGACCTTAGTGTGAGAAGGTGTAACATAAATCTTTTTATGTTTGGACATTCCTTCAACTTGTTTATCCAGGAACACTTGCACAAACCTTGGATACATTAGAAATTTAACCCCACCTTCCAAGTTCTTCACCATATTATCAAAAATGTACTTGGAAAAGTTAAATTTTTGGTTTGTGGCAAGACAGATGATAGCAGAGGCCATAGTGCTACTAAATTCGTTCCAAGCAGTAGTCTTAGCACTAAGGCATTGCAGAATTGTATGGATAAGAAATTTCCATTGAGGTGAAAAGAAAGCTTTATAGAATGTAAGCTTTTGTGTAAGATTTTCATACCCCATTCTTTCCAGTTCTGCAAAAATGGTAGCATTGGGTAGACATTCAGTACCATTTTCATCAGCAAGTTGAAGATCTCTTCTTATACTTATCTTAGTGATGATCACCTTCTTCTTATCCACTAAGGCTTGAATCTGCACTTCTCCATTAACAGTTTGCACCTTTGCAGTAGTCCAGAATTGCTCAATACATGCAGTATAGATTGTGGGATTAACCGTTAACGCATATTTGATAGGATGTGCGTTCAAAAAATCTACAATTTGCTCGAATCCATCACTTTCAGTGGATTTATCTAAGAATGCGACCATGTTCTGTGAACTAGCGGTGAGTTTCATAAACTTTCAGTCACATTGTGTTGGGTTTTTGATGATGAATGATAAAAATGAGTTAGGGTGGTATGATTAAGAGTATATCAAAGTGTAAATCGACGAATGAAGATGGTTGAAACCCTTAATCAAGGTAATTTATGAAATCCCCTCAATCAACATTAACTAAAACTGGCAGCATTAACTAAGACTGGCAGTAGTAAGTGTATGCCCTGGCAGCATTAAAACTTAAAAACCACCCAGTATAAGTTTATGCCTAACAACATTAACTAACATTGGCAGTAGTAAGTTTATGCCTAACAACATTAACTTAACCGGCAGTATAAGTTTATGCCTAACAGGATTAACAACTATCTTTGCGTCTAATCCGCAGGTAACATTCAAATTTCGATTCCAAAAAGCATTTCCATATCAATTTTGATTCCACCAAGCTCTTCTTTCTGTTTTTATTCTCACTATATCTCTCAATTCTGTTTTCCACTGATTACATGATCACTCCTGTCTGTTTTTTATGTCACCTAGCATCTCTCTTTTTGTTTTTCAATTCTCACTAATTATCACTTATTTCTTTTAGCTCACTAGAGTTACTTTATCTTTTTATTTTCACACCATCTCCTTTCTCTGTTTTTCCAGCCACTAATATTCTCTTATTTATCTTTTTAGCTCACCAAATCACCTAATCCAGTTTTGATTTTCACACATCTCGCTTTCGCTGTTTTTGATAGCTCACTAATTTCTCCTTATGTTTCTTTTAATATTTAATGTATCACAAACATAGTAATATAACTAACCATCATTAACATCCAATATGTTAGTATAACACAAGGACAATTATACTTACCAGTAGAAAGTTAGGCCAACAGCACTAACTTAAATGTCATCATTAGCTGCTGTTCCATTCCATTTCAAGCATTATTTATGCATAATCCGTTGCATATAAACGCAATTAACCTCCCCTCAATCAATACCTCAGATGTTAAGCATTCTATACTTGCAATCAGATATTGAAATCTGCCAACATCAAATGCTTTTGTGAGCAAATCTGTAACATTCTGATCTGTGTGAATCTTTATCAGCTGAATAAGCTTCTTCTCATTCGAATCTCTGATAAAGTGATGTCTAATCTCAATGTGCTTAGTCTTTGTGTGAAACACTGGATTCTTAACAATGCATATGATGCTTTTATTATCAATGAAAATCTTGGTATTCATGAAATTATATCCATAATCCAGCATTGAATTTTGAATCCAAGTATTTTCACAGCAACTAGTCAGCAGCCACAGATTCTGCTTCAGTATTAGTGTTTAACAACACAAGTTTTGCTTCTTAGCCATTACCATGAAATCAATCTCTTCTAAGAAATTGACAACCTTTATGGTGGGAATTCCTATCTATGAACTTGCATCCTAGCATAGTCACTATCAGAATATGTCTTCCAAAGTCAAATGGTGAATCCGTTAGGATTACCAAAGGCCCGTAATTTAGGTTGACCTTTCAGTACTAAAGATTCTATTTCACAGCATGAAGATGTGAAACTTTAGGTGTGATTTGGAATCTTGCACAAGCATACACAACAAACATTATATCAGGCCTTGAAGATGTTAAATATATTAATGAGCCAATCATTGATCTATATAAGTGAACATCAACATCTTCAGCTTCTGCATCCTTAAGCAATGGCTTTGAAGTCTCTATGGGGTGTACTTGCTTGTCTTCATAGTTGAAAAACCAAACTTCTTCAAGATTTCATCCACTTACTTGTCTTGACTGATGAAAATCCCATCATCTTTTTGTGTCACTTGTATTCTAAAGAAGAAAGTTAGATCACCCATAGAACTCATCTGAAACTTCTTGTGCATCAATGTCTCAAGCTCAATGCATAAATTCTTTTTAGTAGATCCAAAAATTATATCATCAACGCATATACTTAAACTAGTAGAATAACACGATGACTCTTGTTAATGAACATCTATCTAGACCTTCAACTAAAATCTTATTGTCTAAAAAATTAGGTCGATTAAAGTCTCATACCAAGCTCTAGGAGCTTGATGTAGACCATATAATGCCTTTTCTACCTTATAAACTCTGTCAAGGAACTCTGGATCTTCAAACCCCTAAGATGGTGACCAATACTTAAACTCCCTCTTCAATCTTGCCATACAGAAATGCACTCTTCACATCTATCTCATATACTACAAAGTCTTTGAATGAGGCATAGGCTAAGAATAGCCTAATTGCTTCAATCCTAGCAACTGGAGCAAAAACCTCATCATAATCTATTCCCTCTTCTTAGTGTTACCCTGTGCAACCAGCCTTGTCTTGTTTCTAATCACAATACCTCTTTCATCTTTCTTGTTCCTGTACACCCATTTAGTACCAATGGCTCTTTTGCCATGTGGTAAATCCACCAAGGTCCAAACCTGTTGTAACTTAAACTATAGAAGCTCTTCTTGCATAGCTTCTATCCAGCTTGGATCTTTTAATACTTGGATTACCTTTTTGGGCTCTTCCTGGATAGGAAACAAGAGTAAACAACCAGACAAGTATGAATGTCTTCATGAGTTTCCCTCATAAACCGCACTAATATACCCTTGTTCAAATTGTAGTCTTTATCATTTTCCTTGTTAATATCACCAGAGCTGCACATCACGAATCAACATGACCAAGTAGAATGATGCTTTATGAATCTTGTATTTGAGTAAAGGAACTGGATATGCGTGTGATGTTGCTTCAGTCCACTTTCGTTTCTCCAACCAAAGAAACAACAAGTGTGGCTTCAAGTGTAAGCATTATCTCCCCAAGAAAAACATGTCTGGTTCAGTTTTAATACTTGGCCCAACCAGGTAATAACACCCTTTGAGTATTGATTTTAATTTCCTCTTGAGATCAGCAATTCCCACTTTCTTTACATACACCTTCCATCACCTTATTTTTCTCAGCATCCTAGAAGAGGTTGTGGTTCCACATTACTTAACAAGCATTCTATTAAAGAATAATCCAAATAGTTAACCATCTTTCCATAAGTGGCAACAAAAGCAGTCGTTGGCTAAATCCTGTCATCCATATGCTGAGAAATTGATCTGCACCACTACGTTTCTTCTGTACCAACAGAGAACATTAAGTTTGTGCCTCTGCAACAACAGTGCACATAATTGATTTGAGTTTGTTAAACATCAATATCAAACAGTCCACTTTGGTCCCATCACGCTGCAATAATAGTCTTATCGTTCCAAGAACCTTAATATCAAGTTTTCTTTTCTACTTTCCTAGTTCTAATTGTACACCCTAAACACCTTACTATTCAATGAGTATCCAACAAAGAATGCCCTTATCTGAATTTCCATCAAACTTCCTAAAATAATCTAAGGTATTAAAATGTAACATAACACCTAACATGTCCTTATGAAGCTTAAGCAAGTGGTTCTATCTCTAAACATTCAAAGGGGACTTGTTGTAATGCTTAACTACTAATACCTTATTCTGCACATAGCAAGCAATATTAACTATTTCAGCCCAAAATGTAGTAGGTAACTTAAAGTCAGCTAACATGGTTCTAGCAGCCTCAATTAGTATTCTATTTCTCCTCTTAGTAATACCATTTTGCTGAGGAGTTCTGGCTATACTAAATTCCCTCTTAATGCCTTTCTGTTCACAAAAACTCACTCATAACTCTTATTCTTGAACTCTGTTTCCCATTGGTCACATCTATAATCCTTTACTTTCTTATCCACTAGATTTTCTATTCTCAGTAAGTAAAGTTCTGTAAAAATGCACTGAAGTCTCATCCTAATGCTAAAAAGAAAACCAATTAAATCTGCTATAAATTCATCTGTCAACTACAACAATTAATTTATTATTTCCGCCATTAAAGTTGCTCACAAAAGTTAGACCAAACAAGTCCATATGCAACATGAATAAAGGTTGAGTAATAGTGTTCTTTATCTTGGACTTACAAGAGGCTTTGTATTGCTTTCCCTTAAGACAAGCAACACAAGTTTGGTCATTTTCAAAACGTTTTGAAGGTAAACCTCTCACAAGATTTTCATTAACAAGTTTATTAATGGTTTTAATATTTTTACAATACCTAGCCCTCCTTATGCCGATAACATGATTCATCAAGTGTGCCTTTTGCAACAAGACAAGAGGATGGTTTAAACACGCTTTAGGATAGTATTCTATATTCTTCAAATCAACAATGTACATTATTGTTCTTATCTAGGAAACTTTAAGTAAGACCCCTGACTTTTCAATCACTAACATAAGAAGTCAGCAGACAAGACAAAACATCCACCAGTTCCAGTAAAAAGAACACTGTTCTTTTTGTCACACATCTGTAAAACACTAAAAAGGTGTAAAACTATAACTCCATTAAACAAAGTACCACATCCTCAAAATCCAAAAGTCTTACCAATGTTTTAAAAGAGTTCCTTTACTAGTAATTTTCCCTCCTTTGCTCCTCCCCCAAAGGTAACATATCCTTCATTAAATTCCTTAAAGTCTGAGAGATAAGACATGTTCCCTGTTATGTGCCTTGAGCATAGCCACTATTAACAAAGCTATGATGCTTCTTTTTGTGGATGACCCCTGCACATAAAAAAAGGAAATTTATTTCCTATTGAGGACCCAAGCCATCAACTGACTTTATATGCCTCGTGCATCAATATAATTATGTCTCACTTCAAAAGTAATTGATTGCACTAATAAGGTATATGGTAGTCATCCAGAACCTAACATGCTTTGAGGGGGCCTTAACATCATTAATCTGATCTCCCTCACAGCATACTACTGCGGTGAATTTGGGCCAGCATATTACCTGCTATTTGGCCTAGCGCTATTAATAGAAAAGTTTCCCTTAACAGTATTACTTTTTGGCTAGAAGCTTTTTTTGTTAGTTAATGTTTTTCTTATTTGATAGGGCCTCTTTACAGTTGATTGTGCTGATTTAGAAAAATGTGACATTGGTCTAGCACTATAAACGTATTATTGGGATGACATATTAACAGGCCTATGCAAGTATTAAGTGATCTCAGCCAGTTTTCATTTAAACTGCTTCCTTGAAAAACCATTGTCGCTTGAAGCACAGCGGGGGTGTGAGTCTCTTTTTTAGCAGAATAATTATAATTTACCCTTGTATAATTATTCCCAGATACCACCTTTTCCCTTTGATGGTAATTGCAGTTAGCCTGCACATGGTCAAAACTTCCACAGACAAAACAAGCTTTATTGTACATCACAAAAGTCACTTCCTAGCAGTTAAGGACTTTCTGTTATTAAAGTGTCTTTTCTTATGATTTCCCCCTAGGAAACTTTGTGACGCTATACATTTCAGAATACTTAACTGGGTCCTAACTGATTTTTCTTGTTTGTTTAGGTCTAACAAATTCTATCTTAGCAACAGTAGGAAAAACAGTTTTCTTCTCTAACTTATCATCTGACATTCCACTCCACAAACCAATGGGGGGCATCAGGTAATTCCTTAAGCCTCATTAGAAGTATCTTCACTAACACTTTTACTAGGCTTAGGTCCATAGCCTTCAAACTCGGGCTGTTGGAACTCCTCTAGACCAGAGTAGTGACAACTTAAGAATTAGGGTGAAAATAGCCTTATAGGACAGAGGTGGGACACAACATTATAGCTTTTTTTTTGTATTACAAAAAAACCCGAGACCCTTTATACTTTTATCAGTATCTGGACTCCCTATTAATTTGACTAGACTCTTAGAATCATTATCAAAAATTGTTAATTTAAGTTGATTGCTTTTTTTCTTGTCTTTGCATAAGCTTATCTAACTTCACTTTAAGCATGCAAATTTCCTGATATCCTTTATTTGAGATATCTCTTTTAAGAACAGCAAGTTGCTCACAAAAAATAACCTCATTCTTTTTGTAAAAGACAAGTTGCCTTTTACAGATGCTAACCCTCTTTTGTAAGTAGCTAAATTGAACTCAAAGTTGTTGTTAGGATTTATGTTGTTAGGTAAGATTAATACCGACATAGTACAAATAGTAAGTAATTGTATTGTTATAGTTAGTAACCAAGCAGTAACAAAGAATATAAGTACATTGATCGCTTAGTTAGTACCAGTTATGTTACTAAATAGTCAGTACCAGGTTTATGATGATATGTATGAGATATTCTAGAAAAGATATGTGTATCTTGTTAGCGATTTGTAAGCTTGTGAGAGTTTATCCTTAGTCTATAAAAGGATATCTCTAAGCATAGTTACATAGTCCTTAAGATATCTCATAGAAATATCATATCTAAAATAGTTAGTAATCTGTAATTGTTAAAAGCAGATTAATAGAAGTTGTTATTTAGTTATACATTGTTTTTCTTAGTACTTGTGTTGAGATTCCGCATCAACATATAGTATTCATAATCAGTGTTTCTACATAGTCAGTTGTATTTATACAGTTTGGCTATCATCCTTCATAGGCTACAAAGATCTATCCGTTTAGGGACTCTCAAGTGGTATCAGAGCCTATGAGAAACTCTGAATAAGAAAAGCAATCAAATCAAACTCTCATATTCCTAAACTAAACATGATGCCATCAACATCACAAGAAGAAATTCCACCACCACCACCACCTCCACCAATCATCACAGAACACTAACCCAATAAACTCATCATGAAGTTTCCACCCTCAAGCTGCCTATTCTCAAAACGAGGGAATATGAATATCTGGGCTATGAAATGGAGCACTATTTGCGGCCCGAACAGATTATCCAATTTGGGAGGTTAAACACAATAGATTGGTCATGTTGTCAATCACTACAGATACATCAGGGACCTAATTACGGTTTTGCCTCCTAGGAACTGCAGGAAGAGAAATGTAGAAAGAAAGAGAGAGAAAAGCAAGGACCCTAAACCTTGCCTTATGGCACACCTGAAAGATCCATCTTGCTAGAGTATTCATAGATGACATATGCAAAAGAATGAGGGATGCCCATCAAATCAAGATTTGGTGGAAATGACGAATCGCAAAAGATACAAAAGTATATCTTGAAGCACAGTTTAGAAAGGATTCTCTGTATCAAACACAGAAGGGCTTCACAAGGTTATGACAGTGTTCCATAGTCTGATAAGGTCACTAGAAGATTCCATGGTAGCAGGTGTATCTACTGAGGATGCTAATCAAAAATTCCTAAGATCTCTACCTTCTGCCTGGTCACAAGTCTCCCTAATAATGAGAACCAAACCAGGGTGAACAACGGCTTAGTTTTTGATGATTTTACAATAATTTATAGAGTCTTTGAGAAGTGAAATAAAAGGCTCTACTCTAACTGCGATCATCATCCCTCTAGTCCACAAAAATATAGCTTTTGTCTCTGAGAACACAAAACATACTATATGAAGTTAGTATCGCTTATTGTGTTCCGAATTCTTTCTAGTCAAAACACATAAGTAAGAACAAACTTACTTCATACTCACTCACTTGGCTAATCTTCTAGCTGCCCTCAACTGATCATGATGCTGGAACAGATTGAGAATAGATACTTGAAGAAATGGACTTGAAGGTGGCAAGTGCTATGATCTCAATGATCATGATCTCAATGAGAATGAAAAAGTTTTACAAAAAGACTGGTAGAAAGCTACAATTTGATGCAAAAGAACCAGTTGGCTTTGATAAAACCAAAGTTGAATGCTACAATTGCCACAAGTCAGGACATTTTGCTAGAGAGTGTAGAATCAAGGGAAATCAAGATAATAGGAGGAGGGATGCATGGAACTCTGGAACCAAGGATGGGAGCAGAACTGGAAAGAAGGAGGACTCTAAAGCATTGGTGACAATTGATGGAGAAGGTGTAGATTGGACAAATCATTCAGAAGAAGATGAAGATTATGCTTTGATGGCTTGCAACAGTTCAGAATCAGACACAGAGGTAACTTCCTGTTCAAATAAGTGTAAAGAGTCTTATGCTAACCTTAAAAAACTGTATGATGCTCAGAGAGAACAACTTAGTGATGCAAGCATAGAAATAAAGGCATATACTCAAGGTCTTAAGAAAGTTGAAGCACAGTTAGTTGCTCATCAACAAGGTCAACTTTGGTATGAACAAAAGATAAAATTTATGAAGATAGATTTAGATGATAAAACAGATGTTCTAACATACCATAAGAAATTGTTAGCAGAAGCTCAAAAGGAAAAAGAAGATTTAAAGGCTAAAGTAGAAAAATGGCATAACTCTTCTAAGAATCTTAGTAAACTGCTTAATACCCAAATGAGTGCTAATGACAAGTTTGGGCTTGGGTATGGGGATCACAGATATGATGGTATTTTAAGCTATGAAAATGAAGTTTTACAAAGTGTTTTTATGAATAAAGAGAGTGAGTTAGAAAAACAACCTTTGTATGATAGGTTTGTTACAACAAGAGGAATGCATGCTGTACCCCCACCCATGATAGGGAATTATATGCCATATGGACCTGATATTGAAGTAGATTACTCACAATTTACATATGGTCCAAAACAGACTCAACCTAGTGAATCTAAATCCCAAACAAGTGAATTTGATACCTGTGAATCTAACATTAGTACAGAACCCTCTGAATTAGTGTCTGAACCAGTTGTCAATGAATCTAATGTAGAATGTCAACCTAAGGTTTGGTTTGATGCTCCTATCATTGAGGAGTATGAATCAGATAGTGAAGATGAGTATGTGTCAATACCAACAATAGAACATGAAACACCTAGTTTTGCTAACCAGCAAGTAAAAACTCCTAGGGAAACTGTTAAGAATTAGTTCACACATAGTCAAAAACCTAAAGCTGACAAGAAAGAGTTGGGGTATGGGTTTACTGCAAGAGCATGTTTTGTATGTGGAAGTCGTAATCATCTAATTAGAGATTGTGATTTCCATGAGAAGAGAATGGCTAGACAAGCTGAGTTAAACAAAGGGTTGAACAGGAATTCTGGCAAAGGGAGATAAGGCCAATTTAGAACAATGTGCAAAGAGTAAATAAACAAAACCAATTTGTTCCTACAGCAGTACTAACTAGAACTGGTAAAATTCAAGTTAATACTGCTAAAGTCAGCGGTACTAAAAATGTTAGTACTGCTAGGCATAGTTTTAACAGACAGATAGTACTAACTAGTATTGCTATGAAAGTTAATACAGTTAAACCCATTGTGAATAGAGTTAGACCAGCAAATGTTTTTTACAAAACTCATTCACCATCTTCAAGGCCTTTCAAAAAGACAACAGTACTTAGAACAAATTTATCAAAACAAAAAGTTAATACTGCTAAGGTAAATGCAGTTAGTACTGTTTAGGGAAAAAGGGAAACTGCTGTTAAGCCCTCAACAGGTTGTAATTGGAGATCACAAAGATACAACTGGAAAAGTATCTCCAAATACAATGGTGGATCCAGTCTTAGAAATTGTTACACTTTCAAAGATCCACTAGGCAGACTCAAGCCCAAACAGGCTTGGGTCCCTAAGAGAATCTAATCTCTTTTATTTGATTTGCAGGAATATCCACATAGAGCTTTAAAGAATAAAGAAATTGTTGATAGTGGATGTTCCAAGCACATGACTAAAAACAAGGCCTACCTTGCCGAATTTCAAGACTTTAATGGTGGCCCTGTTACTTTTAGAGGTAGTAAAGGTTACATCACTGGTAAAGGTAAAATAAAAACTGGTAAGTTAGATTTTGAGGATGTGTGCTTTGTGAAAGAACTTCAGCATTTCAATCTCTTTTCTGTGTCACAAATGTGTGACAAAAAGAACAAGGTTCTGTTTACTGACTCTGAATGTCTTGTTTTGTCTCCTGAATTTAAGTTACCTGATGAAAATCAAGTATTACTTAAAATCCCCAGACAAAACAATATGTACAGTTTCAATTTAGAGAACATTGTTCCTTCAGGAGGATTGGCTTGTTTAATTGCAAAGGCCACAACTGATGAATCTAACAAATGGCATAGGAGGTTGGGTCATGTTAATTTCAAAAACTTAAACAAACTTGTAAAGGGAAACCTTGTAAGAGGTTTACCTTCAAAGATTTTTCAAAATGACCACACTTGTGTTGCTTGTCAGAAAGGAAAGCAACACAAGGCCTCCTGTAAGGCCAAATCAGTAAGCTCTATTAGCCACTCCTTACAACTTCTTCATATGGATTTGTTTGGACCTACATCTGTAAGGAGCTTAAACCATAAGACCTATTGCCTAGTTATCACTGATGATTTTAGCAGGTTTAGTTGGGTGTTTTTCTTAAGAACTAAGGATGAAACTAGTGGAATCCTTAAGGACTTTATAAGACAAATTGAGAACCAATTGAATCAAAAAGTTAAAACTATTAGATGTGATAATGGTACAGAATTCAAGAACAAGGATGTTATTGAATTTTGTGGGTCAAAAGGGATCAAGAGGGAATATAGTAATGCCAGAACTCCACAACAAAATGGAGTTGCTGAAAGAAAGAACAGGACCCTTATTGAGGCTGCTAGGACCATGCTTGCAGATTCATTTTTACCTAACACTTTTTGGGCTGAAGCAGTTAGTACTGCTTGTTATGTTCTAAATAGGGTATTAGTGACCAAGCCTCATAATAAGACACCTTATGAACTTTTAACGGGTAAAATACCAATTATAAGTTATATAAGACCTTTTGGGTGCCATGTGACCATCTTGAATACCATTGACCACCTGGGCAAGTTTGCTGGAAAATCAGATGAAGGGTTTTTAGTTGGGTATTCTCTACAAAGCAAGGCTTTTAGGGTATACAATTTAGAAACCAAGAGAGTTGAAGAAAACCTGCACATCACCTTTTTAGAGAATAAACCAAATGTTGCAGGGAAAGGACCAACTTGGCTTTTTGATCTTGATTATTTAACTGATTCTATGAATTATCAACCTGTAAGATCAGAGAATCAAGCTAACAAACATGCAGGTCTACAAGAAGCTAATCAAAATGCAGGTACAAAAGACATTATTGATATAGGGGATTCTAAAAAAGAGGATAGATCTGCTCAAGACTGCTTTGTACTGCCAATATGGTCTTCTTATTCTTCAACAATCACTCCTGAGTTAAAGACAGATGAAAAGAGAGAAGGTCTAAGAGAGGAAGAACAAGTCTTTTTGGATGAACTTGACAGACTTAAGAGGCAAGAAAAGGATGCTAATGAGGCAGCTAAAGCCCTCAGGAAGGAGTTCGCACAAGCAACTAAAAATTTGCTTCTACAAGAAGGAGCTGCTAAGGCTAGCAGTACTAACGTTTTTAGTACTGTTAGCACACCAGCTAAAGCTAGCAGTACTAACCTAGTTAATACTATTAGCACACCAGTTAGTACTGCCAGTCCACATGATGGACTATCTCTTTTTGATCCAACCAATCCTGAACAAGATGATTCAGAAATACCTCCACTTGAGGACATTTATCAAACTTCTACTGATGGTATTTTTACTAATTCATCTTATGATGATGAGGGTGCAGTGGCTGATTTCACAAATTTAGAAATTGTTGTAAATGTTAGTCCTATTCCCACATCAAGGATTAACTCTTCTCACCATTCAACTCTTATTCTTAGAGATCCAACCTCAGCAATTCAAACAAGAAGCAAAGTGAATAAAAGTTTTGGAGCCTATGTTTTTGTTAGCTATGTTCAAAAGCAAAGGAGAAATAATCATAAGGACTTACAGCATTGTTTATTTGCTTGTTTCCTGTCTCAAAATGAACCCAAGAAGATTTCAGAAGCACTTGAAGATGACAGTTGGGTTGATGCTATGCAAGAAGAATTGCTGCAGTTCAAGATACAAAAAGTTTAGATACTTGTAGATTTGCCTTATGGGAAGAAGGCTATTTGCACAAAGTGGGTTTATCGAAATAAGAAGGATAAGAGAGGAGTTGTTGTCAGAAATAAAGCAAGGTTAGTTGCTCAGGGACATAGGCAAGAGGAAGGGATAGACTATGATGAGGTTTTTGCTCCTGTGGCAAGGATTGAAGCCATTAGGATCTTTTTAGCCTTTGCCTCTTACATGGGATTCATAGTTTATCAAATGTATGTGAAAAGTGCCTTCCTTTATGGCAAAATTGATGAGGAGGTCTATGTGTCTCAACCACCAGGTTTTAGTCAAAGATTGAATGCTTTAATTGTCAAAAGTTGGGTCATTTTGCTAGGGAGTGCAGATTTGCTAATATCCAGGAAAAGCATAGCAATGGTCGTAAGGAAAAGAAGATTGTGGCTATTGGAATATACAAACTCAAAAGCCTTGGTGGCAACAGACAACAATGAAGATATTGACTGGACCAAGGAATTTGATGCTGAACCAGTGACATTTGCTATGATGGCACTGACATGAAGCTTGAAGAAGATTAAATGAGCATGGGAGATTGATGCAGAACCTGTCCACATTGGGACAAGATGGACTTGGTGAATTATTGGACTAGAGCAACAAAGCTGATGATACACCAGTGTCCTCTACCTTGAATGGCTACAAACTAGAAAGGTACCTTACTGTCAAAATTGTAGTAAACTTATAAACATTGCTTGAAAACTATCAAACGAAAAAGACCAATTTTCAAAAGGCAAGGTCTGAAATTCTAGGATATCAAATGAGCTTAGAGTCATAAGAAAGTCAAACATAAAACACCTGAAAGAATGAATATGCATGGGGTGATAAGTATGAACAGATGGAAAATGTACTTAACGATAAGGATTTGAAACAATAAGAAAAACAAAAGTAACTAGATCAAGTCTTATATAAAGAAAGAGATGATTTACAAGGTAAACTTGAAAAATGGACAAATGCTGCTGTACTTCAAAATGAAGTCCTCAAAACAAACAAAGATATATTATCTTGATAAAATCATGTAAATCTATTTGGGGTTGAATCTAGTAGTAGTAAATGAAATGTTGACAATTCATCTGGGAATACTAATTCGACTGAATATGGAGTATCCCAAACTTTCAAAAAGGCAAAAGGATTCCATGCATACCTCCACCTACAGGAACTATCAAACCACCTAGGGCGAAATGTCTCCATTTACAGGGGAAAATATGAACTAGGCTATTAGGAATAAGTGTCGTTAATCAGAGAATACAAAGACTAGTCAACCAGAAATTGATTAGAAAAAAAACATTATTGAAGATTGGTTTGATAGTGATTAAAGATACTTCATTAAACATTCAGAAATTCAAAAGAAAACTGTTTTTGAACTCAGAAAATAGTGAAACATCTTTCAAAACAAGTCTCCTAAGCAAGTCAAAACAGTGTTGGTCCAGATTCTAGGAAAAAAGGGACTGGGCACAAAGGCGGGTAAAAACATTTTTTGTTATTGTTACAGTCCTAATCACATAATCAAAGATTGTGACCTAACACGCAAAGAACCTTCAAACAAACCAAACCCAAAAACTAAGGGGACCCAGGGTTCAAAGGACACAAGACCAGTCTGAACAACATCAATAGGGTAAACCAATAACTTCTTCAGAAACTCTAGGTACCCTCACCAAAAGAGGTCATTTATCCCATCAGTAGTACTTACAAGGGAAGGGTTGAAAAGTACTGCCAGACTAAAAACGACACAAACAATACCTTCAAAACGTACTGCTAAAGTGTTTTATCAAGGTACTGCTAGACCAAGAGTACCACAAGAAAGTAATTTCACAAAGTACAGTAGAATCCCTTATATCCAAGGATGGATACTAAATAGACCTAGCACCTCAAGTTTATTCACCAATCAACAAGGTCTTCTACAACAAAGACTCCCTCACAGACCACAAAGACCCGAAGAAAATTAAGAAATCTATCTGGTTAAGAAAGAAAGTATGTGTTGGAATCACAAGCAGTAACTTTCCACATAAATGTAAGTGTCAAAGGGAGTACCAGCTACAAAATCCACACAAACATGGAGACCAAAAGGGGCTTATCTAGATTCTATGAATAGTGGATAAGGATTCTTACATAATCAGCAATTTGAGTATGTATACACCCTTATGGGTATCCAAGTCAGTTATACTTGGTCCCTAAAAGAGTCTAATTCTTTTAAAATATTAGTACCGGCAAATCCAGAAGAAAACTCAAAGATTATGCTATAAATTGAAAGTGGTTGCTCTGTAATTATGAACAGGAGTCAAGGACAAGCGGTCTGATTTTTAAAGAATTCAAAAGTGTATGTGCTTTGGAAATGATCCTAAAGGAGGAAGACTCACGGGAAAAGAACCATCAAGACATCAGTGCATATACTTTGAGAAGTCATGCTATATGGATGAGCTTAAGTTTCAACCTCCTTTAATCTTGTTTCTCAAATCTGTGATAAAAGCATAATGATCCTCTTCACTGATAATGAGTGTCTTATCTTATCTCCAAAGTTTAAGTTTGTTGATGAAGATCTGGTGATACTTAGAGCTCCTAGAAAGAATGATGTATACAGTCTGGATCTAAAGAATATCATTCCTTCTGGAGGAGTAACTTGTTTGGTTGCAAAGGCAACAAAGGATGAAGTTGTCTTATGGCACAGAAGATTGGGGCATGAAAACAGCAATAATTTAACAAATTGGTTTAAAGGCAAGTCTGGTTTAGAAGTTTTACCTTCCAATACATCAAGCTTGATCATATATGTCTGGCAAGTAGAAAGGGTAACAACACAGGCTTCTTGCAACGAAGATAGTAAGATAGACACAGTTAGAGTAACCTTTAGAATTGCTCCATATGGATTTATTTGGACCTGTTTCAGTAGAGAGTGTAAATAGGAAAAAGTACTGCTTGGTGGTCACTGATGACTGTTTAGTAAATTCAGTTGGGGTGAGTTTCTGGCTTACCAAGTAGAGACATATGATATGCTTCATGATCTGATTGTGGGTTTAGAAAACAAGCTAAGACATAAAGTGAAGACCATCAGGTGTGACCATGGAACAGAGTTCAAGAATCATTTAATGAATGAGTTTTGTGCCAAGAAAGGAATCAAGAGAGAATATAGTATTGCAAGGAATCCACAGCAAAATGGTGGTTGCGGAAAGAAAGAAAAAGGACCTCATCAGTTGAGAGCAGCCTAGAACTATGCCTAGCAACTACACTTTTACCTATTCACTTTTGGCTGAAGCAGTCAATACATCTGTTTATTGTAAATTTAACAAGATTGGTAACTAAACCTCAGATGAAGAACTCCCTTATGAAAATTTTGATGGGCAGATCTCCTAACATCAGATTCATGAGACCTTTTGGATGCCCCACTGACAAACTTAAATATCCTAGATCCAATTGGGTAATTTGATGGCAAATCAGAAGTACGGCTATCTGTGGTATACTCTACTAGCAGTCAAAGTTTTTAGAGTCTATAAACAGGGTAACAAGAAAAGATTCAAGACTGACATCTGTAGACTTTCTTGAGAATCAGCAGAATAAAAAGGAAAAGGTCCTGATTGGATGTTTGATCTTGAACTTCTAACTCCTTCAATGAATTACATACCTGTAAGGAAAGAAAACTATGCTGATTCAGGAGGAAAAGTATCAACTTATGATGATGTTGAAGATTTAGATGACCAGCAGTTTATTGTTCATGGTCCAAGCAGTAATGCACTCAGAATAATCATATCAAGGAACGTACTTCTGACAAAGAAGTTTCCATTGTCCTCTGAGGAACAAGCACTATAAAGTGAGCTTGAGAGTTTGATGCATCTAGAATCTATTGCTAAAGTTTCATAGGATGCTCAAGAACGCTTTTTGAAGAGGAAAAGAGGAGAATAGCACTTGAAAAGGGAAAAGAAAGTGCCAACAGTACTTTAACTCTAAGTACTGCTAACACACCTTCTCAAAGTACTGGTAATACACCTACAGGTTTCTTTGATGCAGGACAGCATTCTCTTCCTTCCAGTGACTTAAATCTACCTCATACGTCTGGAATGGAAACCTTTACTGATGATGATCATATGAGAAATTTGTCAGATTCTGATGATGATGTTTCAAAAGATGGTGTTTTCTCTACAAATTCTTTTGATGATGAAAATACAGACAATGAGGAAGATGGAGCGCCTGATTACAACAACATGGATCACACCATTGATGTCAGCTCTACTCCTACACTTAGAATTCATAAGAATCATCCTCAGAGTCAGATTATTGGCAAAAGTACTGATGGAGTTCAAACAAGAAGAAAGCTTAAAGAAAGTGCTTCTGACCAACATCAAGCATGCTGTACTTTTAATTTACAAGCAAAACAGAACTACCACAAAGATCAGGCAACATGCTTGTTTGCTGTTTCTTATCTCAATAGAACCCCAGAAAGTCTTCTCAAGCTTTAGCAAGATGAAAAGTTGGGTTGAAGCGATGCAAGAAGAACTACTTCCAATCAAGCTACAAAATGTAGGGTATTTATGTGACTACCAGTGGCAAGGAGAGTGATTGGAACTATATGGTTTTTAAAACCAAGAGAGATGAACGGGGACTTTATCCAGAATAAAGCACGACTGGTTGGCACAAGGGTACAAACAGAGGAAGGTGTGGATTATGATGAATTTTTTGCATCTAGATGCCAGGATTGAAGCATCAGACTCTTTTTGGCATTTGCAACTTTCATGGGCTTTACTGTCTAATCAGATGGATTCAAAAGTGCATTTTTAAAAGGCCACATCACAAAGAGGTGTATGAAAACTACCTCCAGTTTTGAAGATCCTGTTCGATCTAAACAAGGTTTACAGAGTAGTCAAGGCACTTTATGGCTTACATCCAAGCCCAAAGAGATGGTATGAAAGACTTACCACTTTTCTTTGAAACATGGCATATAGGAGGAGGGGCTATTGATAAAACTCTTGTTTCATTAATAAGGAAGAAGAGATTATCAGTTAGGTACAGGTTTATGATGAAGATATTATTTTGATCTACCAAGCTCTCAATGGTGAAAGATTTTGAAGAACATATGCAAAAGGAAATCAAGATGAGCAAGTAGGTGAACACACCTTCTTTTTGGGCTTCAAGACAAGCAAACTACTGCTGGTATTTTTTCTAAGCCAAGACAATATTTAAAGACATTCTCAACAAATTTGACTTAGAACCATTAATCCAGCAATCTACCCTAATTAAACTCATAAATCTCTAGAAAAGTGATAAGAGTGAGAAGAAGTTGATGTACATCTTTATAGGTCATGATTGGGTGTCTCATGTACTTAACTGCTTTAAGACCAACATAATGTTTGCTGTTTGTCTGTGTGCAAGGTATTTAAGTCAACCTCCAAAGGTCTCTTCACATCATGGCTGTAAAAAGGATCTTTAGGTACCTCAAACATCAACCAAAATTAGGTTTATGGTATCCTAAGGATTCTCCTTTTCATTTAGAAGCTTTTTCAGACAGTGACTATGCTGGGGACAATCATGATAGACGATCAACTTCAGGAGGATGTCAATATCTTGGAAGAAGACTGGTCTCTTGGCAATGCAAGAAACAAACAATTGTGGCTATATCATCTACAGAGGCAGAATATGTAGCAGCTGCAAGTTGTTGTGCTCAGGTACTTTGGATGCAAAATCAACTGCTAGATTATGGATTTAACTTCATGAACACTGAAATCCATATAGACAATGAGAGTACCATATGCATTGTAAAGAATCCTGTTCTTCACTCAAAGACTAAGCATATTCAGATTCGACATCACTTTATCCGAGATTGTTATGAGCAGAGGCTCATTAATGTGGTCAAGGTACATACTGATGACAATGTAGCAGATTTACTCACCAAAGGCTTTGACTTGGCAAGATTTAACTTTTTGGTGGTAACCATTGGTATGATGAACCCATAGCTACGTTTGAGGGGAGGACTACATGTAAAGTACTGGTATTCAAGTGACGTACTGTTCTGGTTAGAAATAATATTTGGAAGTACTATTGTTACGCTTACGGGGAGGATATGAATGATTGTTCAAAGTTTTAATGATTTGAAGAGATATTTTGAAAAATTGCAGGGTAAGGTGAGTGACAAATTGAGTCGAAAGCTTTTTCGGTTTGAAAGTACTAGCTTAGCCAACTCAAAGTACTGCCTTCGTCTAGAAATTACTGCTTAGACAACTAAGTACCTTGTCTAACGTTCGGAATCAACGGTCAAAACGTACCGTTTTTAGATAAAAACGTATTTACAACGGAACTTTCTTTGATGATCCGACGCAACCTATAAGTGCTCAACTGAATTGCATTTTTCTCTCATTTCATTTCTTTTTTTTCACAAATTTTTTAAATACAACCTCCGACGCACATCAATTTCATATCAAATGGCCAATATTCGCACCTGTAACAAACATAACATGATTGCTTGTGTGGAGAAGACTGAGCATAATGCTGATTTTCCAACAAATCGTGATAATCTCACTGGTGTCTCCATTAACTATTCTTTGTTAGTTAATCCTGATCTAATTGGTCCGTGGCTTCAACAATTTTGGGCTACAGCTTCTCTAAGATCAATTAATGAAGTGCCTCATATTCGCGCAATGGTAGCTGGAAAAAGGGTTTTGATTTCCGAGGAAACCATTCGGGCTGATCTACTATTCGATGATACTGATGGTATTGACTATTTTCCAAAACAAGTTATTTGGGACTCGCTCAGAGATATAGGCTATTAGGTTAATATGGCACAACTTACTTTTCATAAACACTAATTAAGTCACAGTAGAAGTGATTTAGTTCTGTCTACTTCACTGTCTTAGTCCTAAGAGTACATCATGGAAACAATTTGGGACTAACATAGGATCCGCTCTAGTAGGATTAGTAACCAACCAAAAGTTCAATTTCTCTTTGATGATTATGAATGGAATGTTAGGACATATTGCCAATGGTAAACCTTTTCTCATGTATCCTAGATTTATTCAACTATTTTTGAACAAACAATTAGAGGGAGTAACCAGACCTCAGAATTTTCTACCATCAGTTACTCTTCCCTCTAAGGTCTTTACTTTTATGAGAAAGAATAGTCCTAAGTTCTCAGGTAGGATTACACCTTTGACTCCACCAATGTTAGAGGTCATAACAGCATTAGCAGCAGAGGAAGCACATAGTGAGAGTACTCATTCTAGGGCTGAAAGTTCTCCAAGGGATGCTCAAGGTACCCCTACTCAAAGTGCTGCTCAAGCTAGTATTCTACAAGGTACTGCTGACTTCCAAGGTACTGCTGAAGCTCAAGGTGCTGCTGATATTCCACAATCTCCTAATGATTATACTCCCACAGATGAGTCTCAAACATCCCCCCCCCCGGGGGGGGGCAACCACCCCCCCTCCCCCCCCCCCCCCTGGGGGGGGGGGGGGGGGGGGTTACACAAAACCCCCTGGAGGAGATGAGGGACTTTTGGATCTTTATGCTTTAAACAGGGAGGTTAGGAGGCTCAAGAAGCAAACCATTTCTCAAGCCAAACAGATTCACAAGCTAAAGGCCCAAACTCAAGAAACTTCGAAAAGGGTAAACCATTGGTCAAACATCACATTCTTTGGTGAAAAGATCCAGAATCTTAAGAAAAGAGGAAAGAAGCAAAAGAGGAGAGGAGGGGGAGAGAAGGTGTCTTCAGTCAAACTGGGAGAAAAAAGATGAAGGTAATTTGTCTGAAGAGCATCATGATCAAGATGACCATAACCATACAGCCTTTGTTTATGAAGATTTTGATGCTACAGATGCTATTGAAGAAGAAAAGGATACTTCTGATGTAAAAAGTGATGAAACAGAACAGGTGATTATTGAAGAAGAAAAGGATACTTCTGATGTAAAAAGTGGGGATACTTAAGAATTGGATTTGAAGAGGATAAAAGTACTGCTAGACAAGTGCTGTTACTCGCAAGGATTTAATTTTTGATGATGAAGAAGGTCCTTCAGTCCAAATGACAACTCAAGAAGAAGAGCCTGAAGAACAGTTCAAAGATGATGAATTTCTTGCTGATATCCTTCTCAATAGACCAAGAGGCTTAAGCATTCCTGGTCCTATGCAATCTCACCTCAAGAACCAACTCAAACTACTTGACCCAAAAGAAAAAGGAAAAGGGATATTGGTTGAAGAAGCCAAAAGAAGAAATTAACACTTCAACAAATCATACTTTGGAGACTAACACATGATGAGGAAGTTTGCTAGAAAGGTTCAAGCAGAATGGGATGCATAGAAGAGAGAAAAAGGTTGGAAGATTTGAAGAAACCAAAACCAAAGTCTATTTCGAAGAAACCTACATCTCTTGCACAAGAACGGACTCAAATGATGAGCTTCTTAAAGGGTCAAGGATACAAGAATTTACAAAAACTAAGGTATCCACAAATGAAGGAACTGTATGATAAAGTTCAAGAATCCATCAAAGATTCTCTCAAGGATTTTATTCACGTTTGTGTGGGTTCAGAAAAAGAAAAGCAGATGTTACAGGAGAGAGATGCAAAGAGACTCTTAAGGAAGAGAAAAGCTACAGTTACAGAAGAACAGCCATCAAAGAAGCTTAAATTGAGGACAGAGAAAATTGATGAGCTCGAGACTAACTAATGGATTGTAAGACTTTTGAGAAGAGTGCACAAGATAGAGAGTCACTGGAAGCAATCTCTATGATTACAGAATTCAAGGTCATTGACTCACCCGATGGAGAGTATCTCATAATTTATAGAGCGAATAATCATTTCAGAGCTTTCAACACTCTGTGGGAGATACTGCACATTTTGGATAGACAGGATCTATATCATCTATATCTGGTTGTACAAGACTATTATAACATAATTCCACCACTGGGTTATGATTTGATACTTCTGGTGATCTTACAACTCAATTTGGGAAGACGTCTGCAAACAAGTTGATGATGATTTCTGGAAGAATCAAGAAGATGGGAATTTAAGAGGAGACTAATAAATCTTCGGGAGTACATACATTGAGAGTTAAAGGATGGTTACAATGCTTCATATCTGGTTAGAAAGAAGAGAAATCCTCTTATCAAGAGAGTTGATGATCAGAGGGGAGGGAGGGGGGTGAGGGGGGGGGGGGGGGGAAGGAAGCCTAGATCATGGTATGGAAGTTGAAGATGAGAGTGAAATAGCTATCACATTGATACATCTGTTTTATTTTATGGACAACCTGAAGATGTGATGAACTCTTAAACAAATGGTAGATTTATCAAAATTTTCTTGAAAGTACATAATCGTTTGTGTTTGATAAAAAGACTTAACTGTGAACGCGACAATTAGTAACAAATAAGTAGTACCTAATCAAAGTACTGCTAGTTTAAAACAAACAGTGCTTTGTTTGAAAGTAGCTGCTAAGTTAAAAAGTTGTTTTAGAAATTTTTGAAGTTTTTGAGTGTGCAAAAACTTTTTTAAGCACAATATTTTTCAAAGATTTGAGAGTAACACCAGATGAATAGTGCTTGCACTACATACAAATGGTTATTTTAAATCTCACCATGTCCTAACTGACAAGAAAGAGTTTGAATGATTCTCCATGAGCGGTACAGCTCAGGTGTGATCTTCGAAATCCGTTTATAGCATTAATAGTTTTCTCAAAACTATATGGGTTCTCAACTCACCATTGTTTTATTACTGGAGTTGGCTAGTCCTGAGCAACACGGCTACAGTAACGACTTATCAAATCCGTTCTGGTTTGTAAATGACTTACCAAAAGTCATATATATTCGAAACACTCTGATTCAATGTTCGGAGTGTTGAAGTGGATTTTTCCAGTTCATCATGGATTATTACCTTTTTCTAGGTACCAAAGAATACTAGCCCAAGATGAATGGCTACTTGTAAAGGCTCATAAAAAACCATTTATGGTTGCTGAGAAGACCTGCACTGATTGGAAGAACAATCTGTTTTGATGCAAAGACAAAGAATTTTTGAAGAAGTGTTTAAATGTTCAAAACAAAGAGGTTTCATTTCAAGATACTCAAACAAATGTATACAAGATTACTGCTATAATGATTATATCTAGAAGATTGAAGACTTGTAATTGATGCTGAACCAAAGATGACCAACCATCCAAGAAACTGAAGTCAAGCAATACGAATATCAAGTTAGGGGGAGGATTGTTGGGAAATACAAGTCAGAAGGTCAAAGTACTGCTAAGTAGAAGGTCAAAGTACTGCCCCTTAGTATGAAAAATCAAAGTACTGCCTTAATAAAGGAACTTTAAAAGGATTATTATGTTAAATGGTTACATTAGTAATTCATCATGTAACAGTACATTATGATTAGTATTAATAGTATTTGTAGTCAAACAAAGAACTGTACACCTACTAGAGTAATTCCTAACGTTATAAAAGGATCGCTAGGAAGGCATTAGAAAAAAAAACAAGAAAAGGCATTAGTTAGAAGTAATATTAGAGATAAGTATGTATTAGGGATCTGCACATAGTCAGTCAAGTGTGATAATACAAATCGTTGTTTAAATCATTGTGTGGTTCATCTTGATACTGTTAACTAGATTCCGCATAGTTTTAAAGTATTACATCAGTGTTTTCATTTACTGACTTGGATATATTCCAGGAATTAACATCCTTTTAAACAAAGGCTAAAAAGGCTTATTTATACTAAGGTATATTCGATCCTACAGGAACCCCCCCCCCTTTTATAGAGGCTGTCTAGAACTATTGCTAGCAATCCCATTTTACCTAACACTTTTTATTGGGCATTGAACAGGTTAGTACTGCTTGTTATGTTTCTTAATAGGGTATTAGTGACCAAGCCTCAAAATAAGACACATTATGAACTTATAACTGGTAAAATACCAATCATAAGCTACATAAGACCTTTTGGGTGCCATGTGACCAACTTGAATACCATTGATCACCTGGGCAAGTTTAAGGGGAAATCAGATGAAGGGTTTTTAGTTGGGTATTATCTACAAAGCAAGGCTTTTAGGTAACAATTTAAGAAAACAAAGAGTTGAAGAAAACCTACACATAACCTTTTTAGAGAATAAACCAAATGTTGTAGGAAAAGGACCAACTTGGCTGTTTGATCTTGATTATTTAACCGATTCAATGAATTATCAACTTGTGAGATCAGAGAATCAATCTAACAAACATGCAGGTCTACAAGAAGCTAATCAAAATGCAGGTACAAAAGAAAATATTGATGCAGGTGATTCTCCAATAGAAGCTGAATCTGCTCAAGACTACTTTGTACTGCCAATATGGTCTTTTTATACTTCAACAGTCAAGAGCTCAAAAGCAAGTGAAGAACCTACCAAGCATCCTGACTTCAAGCAAGTGGATAAGGAGGATCAAGTCTTTTTGGATGAGCTTGAAAGACTTCAAAGGAAAGAATAGGATGCTAATGATGCGACTGAAGCTCTCAAGAAGGAGTTTGCCCAAGAAACTAAAGATTTGCTTCTTTAAGCAGGAGCTGCTAAAGCTAGCAGTACTAACATAATTAATACTGCTAGCACACCAGTTAGTACTGCCAGTCCTTATGGTGGATTATCCTTCACTGATCTAGCCACTACTGACCAAGATGATTCAGAAATACATGCACTTGAGGAAATTTATGCCAATCCTACTGATGGTATTTTTACAAATTCATCTTATGATGATGAGGGTGCAGTGGCTGACTTTACAAATTTAGAACCTGTTGTGAATGTCAGTCCTATTCCCACATCAAGGATTAACTCAATTCATCTTTCAACTCTAATTCTTGGAGATCCACAATCAGCAGTTCAAACAAGAAGCAAAGTGACCAAAAGTTCTGGAGCCCATGCTTTTGTAAGTTATATTTAAAAGCAAAGGAGAAATAATCATAAGGATTTCCAGCATTGTTTATTTGCTTGTTTCTTGCCTCAAAATGAACCCAAGAAGATCTATGAAGCACTTGAAGATGAAAGTTGGGTTGATGCTATGACTGGAGTACAGCCTGCAATTCAAAGATTCAGAAACGTTTGGAATACTTGTAGATTTCCTTATGGGGAAGAAGGCAATTAGAACAAAATGGGTTTACAGAAAATAAGAAGGATGAGAGAGGAGTTGTGGTTAGAAATAAGGCAAGGTTAGTTGCTCAGGGACATAGGCAAGAGGAAGGGATAGATTTTATTGAAGAGGTTTTGCTCCTGCGGCCAAGATTGCAGCCATTAGGATCTTTTTAGCCTTGCTATCTAACATGGATTCATATCTATCAGAATGTGATGTGAAAAGTGCCTTCCTGTATGGCAAAATTGATGAGGAGGTCTAATGTGTCTTAACCTCAAGGGGGGGGGGGGAGGGGGGGGGGGGGGGGGGGGAGGTTTATAGATCCCTAAGTATCCCTAAGATATGTCTACAAAGTAGTAAAAGCTCTCTATGGTTTACACCAAGCTCTCATTGCCTGGTATGCTACTTTATCTACTTTCTTGTTGAAGAATAGATACAAAAGAGGAACTATTGACAAGATTCTTTTCATTAAGAAGGATAAACATGATATCATATTAGTGCAAGTTTATTGGATTGAGATCATTTTTGGTTCTAAAAGAATCTGTGTACTGATGAATTTGAGCATTAATGAATAGTATATTTCAGATTGAGTTTCTATGGGAGAGCTCACCTTCTTTCTTGGATTACAAGTCAAACAGAAAGAAGATGGTATCTTTATAAGTCAGGATAAGTATGTTGCAGAAATCCTGAAGAAGTTTGATTTTGTCAGTGTTAAGACTGCTAGTACACCAATTGAGACCCAGAAGCCTTTAGTCAAGGATGAGGAAGCTAGTGATGTGGATGTACATCTTTATAGATCCATGATTGGTTCTTTAATGTACTTGACTGCTTCTAGGCCTGATATTATGTTTGCAGTCTGTGCTTGTTCTAGGTTTCAGGTCAATCCAAAGACTTCCCATCTAAGTGCTGTTAAGAAGAACTTTAGGTATCTAAAAGGAAACCCTAAAATGGGCCTTTGGTATCCTAGAGAGTCCTCATTTGACATGGAAGCCTATTCAGATAGTGCCAATGCTGGAGAAAATCTGATCAGGAAATCACAAAAGGAGGATCAATTTCCTTGGCAAGAAGACTTAGTTCCTTGGCAATGAAAAAAGCAGACAATTATAGCTTACTCTACTACAGAGGCATAATATGTTGTTGCTGGCCTAAATTGCTGTGGGCAAGTTCTATGGATTCAAAATCAAATGTTAGACTATGGGTTCAATTTCATGAACACAAAGATCTACATTGATAATGAAAGTACAATATGCATTGTAAAGAATCCAGTATATCACTCCAAAACAAAGCATATTGCCATTAGGCACCACTTCATAAGGGATGCTTATGAGAAGAAACTTATCCAGGTGCTGAAAATACACACTGATGACAATGTAGCTGATCTTCTAACCAAGGCATTTGATGTTAGCAGGTTTCAGTTCTTGGTTGTTACTATTGGCATGATCAATCCATAAGCTGCATTAGTTAAGGGGAGGCAATATGATTTGTTGTATAGTTTGTATGAAGTGTTCAGTGTGCAGAAGCATCTTGACCATAGTGATGTTTTTCATGGAGTTATTTGGGTTTTAGTGAGTCATTGGGAAGAGCTTAAGATGGTACTGAAGCACTGCTGTTGCCAAAATTGTTCATTCTTTGGTTGACAAAAGTTAGTACCGACAGTGCAAAGTTAGTACCGTTGGGCAAAGATAGTACCGCTATAGAGACGTTGAAGAAAATACCGCCAAGGGTATAAAGTGTAAATTGAAACGGTTTCTTTGATTTTAGGTTTGCCAAACCTATATAAACCCATCTCAATTGCACAGTTCACTCACGTAATCTCTCTCAAGTGCTTTCTTTCATTCAAACCCTAATATCTCACTCACCGACGATCACAAATTCAACAACCATGGTTGTTCTTGAATCGTGCCCTAAACACAACATGGTCGCTTATTTAGAGAAGACTAATAGGAATGCAGAGTTTCATGAGATTATTGATTTTCTTACGCGAAGCTTCATTCACAATGCTCTCACTGTAAGTCCAGTAGTCTCTACTACATTTGTTAAACAGTTTTGGATGTCTGCTAAATCTAAAATAATCAACAATGTTAGGTATTTTACTACCAAAGTAGCTGGCAATCCTGTGTCTATCTCTGAAGCATCAATAAGAAGTGATCTTCTTTTTTATGATGCCAATGGGATAGATTCTCTACCTAATCAGGCTATATTTGATGCTATACAGCTCATGGGTTATGAGGGGGATTTAACTGTTTTAACATTTAACAAAGCTTTATTTTCACCCCAATGGAGATTTCTTTTTCATACAATGAATCATTGTATTAGTTCAAAAAGCAGCTCTTGGGATCAAATTCCCACTAACATTGCCACTGCTGTAATTTGCTTAACATCTAATCAGAAATATAAATTTTCTAAATTAATTTTTGATACGGTATTGCTTAGACACTTAGAGCAAAGAAAAAAGTTTGTTATGTTTCACGTTTATTTCATCTTTTTGGCATAGATAAAACAATAATGAATGTACCCGTACCTTTAGACCATTTTCCTGTTAATGCTTTGGACAAGTAGTTTTCTCTTTTTATGGTCTAAAAAGGAGTAAAATTTTCAGGGAAAGCACACCTTTATTTCTAAATGTTGGTCTCATCCTACAAAGGTGAGGCGTGTGAACAATCTGAAAGAAAGGACATATTGAACCACAACCTACATCCTCTCCCCTTCACCCCAAGTGAAGTTCAAGTTGAGCCACAAGGTTGATCCTATCACCTTAATCCTTCACCTACTACTCATATTCCTGATTCCATTCTAGAGGATTCTGGTGGGAATCAAGGAGGTCAAAACATCTAGTGGATAGGATCCTTTTTTAGGGATATGGAGGGTGGCATGACACTCAAAGTGGTGTATGATCTTTGTATCTCTTTGTGTACACAGGTTACAGATCAAGCCAAGGAAATTAAACACTTGAAGGCACAGATCAAGAAGCTTAAGAAGAAAGCCAAACCTGTTATCACACACCACAGAGCTTGGATGAAGAGTGTATCCTTGAAGCAAAGATTGGCAGGAAAGAAATCCTTGCAGAAAAACTAGATGCAAAAGGAGTCTGTATCCAACAGGGAGGAAATATGCAAAGTGAACCTTCAGTCCATAAAGATCCATTGTTTGATGAGCTTGATGATGATGAAATTGACAATATGGAGACTGAGGATGCTCAAGGAATGGGGAGGACAAAGTATGTGGTGCATGAAGAGAAAGAAAGGAAAGAAAAGGAAGTTAGTACTGAAGATGCACTAGGTACTGAATAGCAAAAAGATAGTACCGACAAGGAAAAAGTTAGTACCGACAGACCAAATGAAGGTACTGACAGATCAAGAGTTAGTACTGACAAGGAAGAAGTTAGTACGATTAGACAGATGAAGGTACTGACTGAATCAACTGAAGGAAGAAGTGCTACTCCAACAACTCCAACAACAACTACTCCTACAATATTTGGAGATGATGAAACTATTGCTCAAGTTCTTCTCAACATGAGTCAAGCCAAAGCAGTTTCAAGAGAAAAGGAGAAAGGAGTTGAACTGAAGGATGTTGAGGAGACTGAGAGACCTAGGCCTACTTTAACCAGATCATTATTGACATTAAAGCCTCTTCCAAAGATTGATCCTAAAGATAAAGGGAAAAAGAAATTTGAAGAGGAAGATGAGTCTGATACTAAATCTGAAGGTATCCCTGAAGCTGAAAAGAAATTTAAGCAACTTGCTCATGATGAGGAGATTATAAGAAAGATGCAAGAGGATTGGGAAACAAAAGAAGAAAGGAAAAGATTAGCTGAAGAAGAAGCTACAAATGCTGCTCTTATACAAGACTTTGATGACATCAAAGCAAGAATGGAAGCTGATAGACTTCTAGCACTAAGACTTCAAGAAGAAGAGAGAGAGAGCAGTTCACTGTGGAAGAGAGAGCAAAATTCCTTCATGATACAATTGCAGCTCAAAGAAGGTTTCTTGCAGAACAAAGAGCTATTGCAATAAGGAATAGACCTCCTACAAGAACTCAGCTTAGGAATCAGATGATGACTTATTTGAAACATGTTGGAAACAAGAAACACTCAGACCTCAAGAACAAAACTTTTGAAGAAGAAAGCTTTATATGAGAAAGTGGAAAAGGTTTGATGAATGTTTCACTGCCTGTTGGATCCATGGGGATGAAAGAAAGATTAAGGAGATGGAATGTAGGAGCAAAAGATCTCGAACAAAAGAGATTTAAAGAAGAAGGTTGCAAAGAACATCCAAAGAAAGAAGTAAACAAAGGTACCTGCTATGGTAGATGTGACAGAGCAGGGTATGAAGAAGAGAAAACGGTTGGTCATATGAAGATGTTGCTAGAAAAATGAAACGGGAACACAACCAGATGCTTGATAGTGATGATGAACACAGAAAGTGCCTAAAGATTGTTACATTTGAAGGTACATAGATAGTGAAATATAGAAGAAAATTGTTCATTGCTAGGTTGACCAAGTATCTAGATCACCAGATGGAGACTATCTTGTTATTTACAGAGCCAATGGGAACTTCAGGGCTTTCAACTATCTCATGAAGTTACTTCATATCTTTGATAAGAAAGATTTATTTCACTTGTATGACTTGGTGTTAGAGCAGTACTCAGAAATTAGACTAGAAGGAATTGAGTTGATTCTGTGGGGTGATTTGAAGATAATGATGGAATCCTCAACAGAAGAAAATGAACAAAGTGATTTCTGGAGTGATCAACAAGATTGGAAGATTGTCAGTTGGAGATTGTATGAAGCTTGTGGAGTTTACATACTAGAACTTGAAGATGGGATAGTCATTCATATGTTAGTTGAAAGAAGGTATCCTCTTTCCAAGGATTTATTGCAAAGGATGCTTGGATTTGGATATGGAAGTTTAGAGAGAAAGTACCTGTTGCCTAGATTTGATTAGGATTCATTAAGCAACAGATTGATGAGAATTGATGTTGTAAATGGAGATGAGAAGGGTTTGAGTGTTGGCGCTAACCACCACACATCAAAACCACACAACAAATGGTCATCAGTTCACCATGCTTAACAGGCATAAGAACTGGCTAGTCCATAAGCAAACGGCTTGTGGTAAAGACTTCTCAAATCCGTTTATGGTTGACAATTTACCAAAAATTGTAGGGTTTTCAACTCACCTTGCTTCATGGTGAAGAGTTGGCTAGTCCAAGATCAAACAGTTCTTGGTAAAGACTAATCAAATCTGTTGATAGCTGATAGTTTGCTAAAAACTATATGGTTTATCAATGCACCATGTTATGGCAATGAAGCATTGGCTAGTCCAAAAGCAAACGGTATTTGGTAAAGACAAATCAATTCCGTTGATGGTTGACAGTTTACCAAAAACTGTATGGTAATTAACTCACCATGTTTTTAAAATGAAGAGTTAACTATCCCAGAGCAAACGGCTACTGGTAAAGGAACATCAAATCCATTTATGGCTGGTAGTTTGCCAAAAACTACAAAGCCAACTTAGTTGGATTGTTGCTGAAAAGATGTTGCTGAGAAGATAAAGTTGCTAATGCAGATGGATAGTGTTTAAAAGATCAAGATATGTTAAAGTGTTTGGATACATCCTCTATGAACTCAAGAAGATAAAAGAAACATGAAGTTAAAAGAGTTCAACATTCATGTTTAAGGGAGGATTGTTGGGAATTATGTTTTCCTAACTTAGTACCGACAGTATTAATAGTTAGTACTGATAGTTATAGTTAGTACTGATAGTACAAAATGTTAAGTACTAATCAGTTAGTTAGTACCGATAGTAGAAATTAGTTAGTACCGTTTAAGAGATATGTATGAGATATTTTAGGAAAAGATATGTATTATCTTTTACGCGTTTTGTAAGCCTGTTAGGGTTTATCCTTGGTCTATAAAAGGATCCCTCTTGGCATAGTTAGAGATACGAGCTCAATATATCTCATACAATCATATCTCATAGTTAGTAATTTGTAATCACTCAAAGCAGATTAATAGAAATTATTATTTAGTTTTTCATTATTCTTCTTAGTACTTGTGTTAAGATTCCGCATTAACACATAATATTCATAGTCATTGTTTCTATATAGTCAAACTGTGTTTATACATCTTGGCTATCATCCTTAACAGGCTGCAGAGATCTATTTAGTTTGGGACTCTCATGGTCTTCTTATACTTCAACAGTCAAGAGCTCAAAAGCAAAGAATGCATGTGAAGAACCTAACAAAAATCCTGATTTAAAGACAGATGAGAAGCCAATAGATAAAGAGGATCAAGTCTTTTTAGATGAGCTTAAAAGGCTTAAAAGATAAGAACAGGATGCTAATGATGCAGCTGAAGCTCTCAGAAAGGAGTTTGCCAAAGATACTAAGGATTTGCTTCTTCAAGCAGGAGCTACTAAAGCTTGCAGTACTAACACAGTTAATACTGCTAGCACACCAGTTAGTACCGCCAGTCCTTATGGTGAACTGTCCATCACTGAACTAACCAATACTGACCAAGATGATTCTGAAATACCTGCTCTTGAGGATATTTATGACA
>BQNB010039479.1:6384-16384 GCA_026074375.1 Tanacetum coccineum
ATATATAATGCCAATAATTAAACGTTATTTGATGTCATCAAATATTCCCCCACTTGAATCCTACTTGTCCTCAAGTAGACTTTAGACTTAACTAGTATAAACGTATCCAAAACTTATGTTAAGGATTAACCAGTTTAAAAAGGTAAATTGGGTGAATATGACAAGGCTTAAGGGTTGATCACTCTTTTTAATCTCTATCGATACCAATATTCTAGAAAAGGCGACAAAACCACAAATGCACGCCCAAATCCATGACCACGACACTTGTGATTGCTCACTACCTAACTCGAATAAGCTAAAGAATAGGATTAAATAATCTTCACAAATAGTATCACACCAATAAAGGTGGCAAAACCACACATACACATTTAAATCCATGAATGAGACACATGAGATTGCTCACTCCCTCATTCGAGTAAACTAAAGGTTAGGATAAAGAATGATATAAGGTAGGGATCAGGCATGGGAAACATATATAATTGGTGATAAATAAAATAACGAAACAAATAGATTAATTTAAACCAATAAACAATAATGTTGCTAGCTACTTTCCTGACTACAACCTTGAAAAAGACACAAATCACCGACTAACTCACGCTCTAACACGGAAAACACACGCTTTGTTTAGTAGTCTACAATCCACTGAACAACCCAAGGAAACAGAATGTTATTTGTAGTCCTAAGTTGCCTTAGTCTACCATTTACTTAACCAAAGGTAGAACCAGTATTTTATTTGTAGTTCTAGTGGTCCAGATATATGTATGTAGTATCTATCCCAGACTCTAGCCTACAGCCTAATTAACGATTAAATTATAGCGCTTTATTTGTAATCCTAGATCCAGTTGAATGATAGATGAAAACATAATCAAGAAATAAACGGGTATGAAGTGATAAACATAATTAACATGCAATGAAAGAGTAAACAATCTTTATAAACAAATCAAAACATCAAATTATCATAAACTTGGCTAATACCTATAGGTATTAGCCCATAATCTTTGTATCAATACACAGTATCATATTCAGAACGATTAAAGTAGAATTCATAAAGAACGATACGCTAACCGAATGATTATATCAGACTATAATGATTACAAGAGTTTTCCTATGGAATTAATGCACTTACAGGACCTTCTTGTCTTCTAAAATTATCTAAGAATCATACTTGGTGGTTAAAAGCTTGTTGAAAACTAAATTTTAGGTTTTCTATTTATAAGTTCTCAAATCAGGTCGATACGCCCTATTGGTGGGGTCCGATAGGCGTATTGAGGGTCTCCAGGGTGGGTTCCATGATTATTATATTATGAAATAATCTTCAAACGCCAACTAATACGGCGTATAGATGCTTCTGGATATAGCGTATCGAGGGTAAAATGTGCTTGTTTTGAAAGGTGACCAAGGTTTTATATACGGCGTATCTGCTGATGTGGATACGGCGTATTCTTCAAAGTCAGGAAATGATCTTGAATTCGTCTAAGTCTTGGGATACGGAGTATCTGTCTAGAATGATACGTCGTATTCTTCAGATTCAGTAGACTTTCTTAAACTTCATCTTTTATGCTCCAAAACATGTTCTTTTCTCCAACTTTCACCAATTGCTCGATAATAACTAAAATTCATAAAGATAAACAATTAAGTATCAAATCCTATATAGAATAATATAAAACGAGCAATATAAATGGGATAAATAATGCTAATAATTAGACGTTATTTGATGTCATCAACAATGCAAATATCAATCACCACACATTACGCATGATCAAATCTTAATTAAAATATCTGAGAGTGAAACGAGCAATATAAAAGGGATCAGATTATGAAAATAATTAGACATATTTGATGTCGCGACAAATATCCCCCACCTCATCCTATTAGACCTCAAAGTAGACGTTTAGATCTATCTTATTGAAAAAGGCATCCCAAAAGAGATGTCTATGTGGATTTTTCCATTATAGCACTTTTATATTTCATATACTAGCGCACCACAAACACACTAACGAAATAGGAAATGAGAATCACCCAACTAATCTATATGTGGTAATCATCAAGTAGTTCACTCAATTGCTCGGGGGAGGGGTTGGGGGGTGAGGTTTCGTTTGGACGAGTACTCACTCGTCAGATAAGCTAGGCAAGGGATACACATCTCTGCACCATCTAGAAGCTGAAGGAATCAACCATTCATTTTTTGTGGTAGACAGGGTGGTCTCCCAGGTAAAATTGTATTACGCCGAAAAGCGTTGATGTAGCAACAGAGGATAAGGGTAGAAGTCCCTTATCACAGTACAAACAAATGGCACTTACCTTGCACCCAAGTGCTCCTAACCCAAAACAGCCCTACATAAGAAGACATACCAATCTTATAGACTAGCGAAGAGAAAGTACACGTTACGCCCTACTATCCTATTACAACACTATGTATACGGAAAACTGTTTGAAAGCACTGAAAACCAACAATTGTTCCTGAGTCTATTCAAATTTTGCGGCCTCGTAGACCAACATAGTAATTCCAATTCGTCTTCATGCCTTCAACATTATGACGAACAACTAGGATACTCAAGATGTATGCGCGTCATCGTGCAAAAACACTGGTACAGGAGTAACGTATTAGCAATCAAACTTGCGCAGCAAACACTGGTACAGAAATACAATCAAATTGCCCAAATCTTTGAATAGATATAACCATGTGTACATAATCCCCATATTGCATCTTTTTCCAACTTCCAAGGATGCCAAAACTCCACCATGAACAGCAGCTGATCTTGTCATCACACTTCTAGACAACCAAAACCCATAAGAATCGATAAGAAGCAATAATAACCCTAAAACGTTGGGTTGCGTCCAATAGAAACCCTAACAAAAAAGTAAATGTTTTGTCAGCCCCAAATCAAAACCCCGATCTAATGCGTCACCTAATATTATTATCCAAGCAAGACAATAATACTTTGAATAAGATTGCAGCCCGACGAAAGACGAATCTGAAAAACAACTTCCAAGGTTTATGTTGCTTCAATCTCTTATAACCCATGAACACAGTAAATCAAACCACAAACCATATCAAAATATTAGGGTTTACTTCAAACAGCAAGAAAAAACCAAACCCTTAAAAATTAAGGTTTTGTTAACGTTAACGAATCTGAAACCCACCTAAACGAATTCAAACGGCAAGAAAACACCAATACGAACCCCAAAAAAGGAGTCGTTGAATTAATACCCATGTTAAACCCTAAAAAGTCGATGAACAGATTCAAGAATGAACTTAATCCAATAGAAAAGATCAACAAGAAAAAATTAATCGATAATGATTGTTGGCTTAGGTTTATGAACACGTGTGCATCAGATTTATAAATTGCGATTCAAAGGAAAATATTGCAATTCGATCGACCCTACAAACTCAATCCAATTAGATCCTTGATATGTTAATCCAATAATCATAGAATAAAGGAGAAACAGATAAAATATGAAGAATTATAGCGGATTGGAAAGATATGTATGGTGGCAGAAATCGCCAAGGAGAGAGGTTTTTTTATCTTGTGATCAGATACAGACAAGGTGTGGGCGACAAATAGGAATAACCAGTCTAAAAAGGTAAATTTTGTGAATATGACAAGGCTTAAGGGTTGATCATTCTTTTTAATCTATATCGATACCAATATTCTAGAAAAGGCAACAAAACCACAAATGCACGCCCAAATCCATGACCGCGACACTTGTGATTGCTTAAAAATCCTTAACTCGAATAAGCTAAAGAATAGGATAAAGTAATCTTTACCAATAGTATTACATCAACAAGGGCAACAAAACCACACATACACATTCAAACACATGAATGAGACACATGTTATTCCTCAAATCCCTCATTCGAGTAGACGAAAGGTTAGACTAAAGAATGATATAGGGTATGGATTAGGCATGGGAAACATATATAATTGGTGGAAAATAAAATATCGAAACAGATAGATTAAGTCCAACCAATAAACAAAATGTTGCTAGCTACTTTCTCGCCCACAACCTTGAAAAAGACACAAATCACCGACTAACTCACGCTTTAACACGAAAAAATCACGCTTTGTTTGGTAGACATAAATTAGACTCAAAGATGTCTTAATCATCATCTTCAATGATCCATAAAAACAAACCTAGTTGGTGTTCTCGTAACAACCAACTCCTAATCATCCATAATATAGTACAACAATAGTGGTAATATCTACCACTTGATACAGAAAACACATTGTTCGTTAATTTTACGACCAAATTAAAATAATATACAACGATACTCTACATCATTGGTTTATAGTACGTACCAACGAATAATCGATCATCTCATAGATAATAAAATCGGTTAAGTTTAGACGAACCGATTATCTCATAATCCTCTCCTTTTTTTCTCTCTTACATTTTTTTTGTATTTTTGTATTTTTCTCTTTTTTTCAACCTACTAGAAAACAAATAACGGTGTAAAATTTCTCCACTTCACGATCATAATAAATCTGGATAATAATTACATAATGCTCATGACTCAGAAATAAAAATAATAGTGAAAGTAGTAAACACATGGAAAATAAAAGAGGCTACTTTCACATTCCCATTGCAATGTGCTATTCCTGATTTAACCAAAGATAAGAAATACGCACACGAACACAGGAAGTACATACTTTTACATAAAAGTAACTAGCAACCAACCACGGATTTTAATCTATAGGGTAGGTGTAACGAAACATATTTTAGTGGAGTACGAAATGAAAGGAATGGCTCAGAAGGTTTTGCTAGGGGTATCTTACTCTAGAAATGAGAGTAACAAAATAGTTTTATACGAGGGTTAACTAACCAGTGTAGTGAGTTAATATCACATAATATGTGTAAACGAAATAGGCTATTTGGTTTAATCCTAGAAATTTACAAATCTAGACAAGTTGCTCCAATTATAACAATAATACTCATTATGGTGGTCTCGAATAGTATACCAAGCCAAGTTTTAAAGTTTACTACAATCACCAGTACACTCATATATTTGTGGAATTTTAGTAAAATGAGGGAAACGAAATAGGCTTAATCCTCACAATATGGAAATAAGGGTTTTGTGTGCGGATCATGCAACTAATAATCTACAAAAACATGCTAAGTTTTTTAAAATTTAAGCATAAATTAGGCATATTCTTGTGAAAATAAGGACAAGTAGCGTTCTAA
The DNA here is from genome assembly GCA_026074375.1 of Tanacetum coccineum. Lineage (NCBI taxonomy): Eukaryota > Viridiplantae > Streptophyta > Magnoliopsida > Asterales > Asteraceae > Tanacetum > Tanacetum coccineum. Next base: position 11,569 of record BQNB010039479.1, read on the forward strand.
TTCTCTTCCCCCCACTTGAGATATACAATGCCCGCGTTGTATAAATTTAATATGAAATACAGAAAATCTAAAGAATTAGAACGAAAACTCCCTTGAGATTCGCTCGGTATGATCCTCCATGATGAGTTGATGAGCAATATGTGTGTTGAAAAAGCGTTTGAATACCAGCATGACTAGCACACAGATAGGATTCCAGATTATATGCATACCACCACTTCCTTCATGTTTAATACTTCTCTGTCTTGATCATAAAGAAAATCATAGCAATCGTATCTCCAAATAAACGTGGTTAAAATAAGAAAACAAAAACGATAACTGTGGAGGACAGTTGATACGCCGTATCCATGGTGTTAGATAAGCCGTATTGATGCATGTAAGAAAAATATCCAATACGAGTCAAAGGTCAAATACGTTGTGTTTAGAAATCTGAATACGCCGTATTAACATGTCTGACAATAAAGTTTCAAAGTATTGTAAAATAAAAAGATAATGTGTCCAGGGTATTCAATATGCCGTATTCATGGGTGTTGGATACGCCGTATCGACATACTAGACAGACAGACTGGATACAAAAACTAAAATTACATTCCGGGTTGTCTCTCGGCAAGCACTTTTGTTTATTGAAGAGTCTTTAAGTTAGACTCCTTTCAGCTCTAAGTTGTCTTTGTCACGAACCACCCTTCATCTTTCTTGCGAAAAATATCTTGGTAGACGTGAGACACATATTCTTCCACTGGTTCAAATGAGTACTTTATGACCTCGAACTTTTCAAATTTGAACGTTGGTGGTTTCTCATAAGGTATCCCAAGTAATTTGCTCCCCCTTTCTTTGAAATCCTCTTCCTCTTCATCAACATAGTAAGGTTCATCGTGTGGAATCAAGTAATCATCTAAGTCTCCGATATCATCATCATCTCCTATTGGCTTATGATCATCAAACAATTCTTGAGTAGCTTGAATTGCATCATCATCATTGTTTATTCCTGCACCATTCTTAAACAATTGACAAAAATTGTTATAAGAGTCATAATTAGAATCGACATCGGTTTTTATATGAATTGTATGTCCTGCTCCCATTCATCACTAGGTAAATAAGTGCTCCAAGCATCTTTACTCAAATCTTCCTCTTCCTTCTTTCCCCACCAATATTCTTCTAACTTTAATATTAATTCATAGTCAAGTTCATGATAATTACCAAAACTTTCTTTTAACCAAGAGCAAAAATTCTTTCCTTTTCGATTCTCATGTCCCCATGATCCTTCCAAGATAGCTTTTTCTTTTAAAGTTTCTTCTTTTAAATTACTATCTTCTAATCCTTCATACCACTCATAATTTTGAAAATAAATCATGTCGCCTATTCAAATCTTTCCTGGTAAATCTCCTCCATTACAATATCCATCTTATCTCTAGTTACAAGTAGGCCACTCAACATGTCCATTATTGAAATTAAATGGCTTGCCTTCATGACATATATCATCAGTAGGTTCCTTCTAAATCCCACCTTCTAACCATGGTTTTTCCTCGGCCCATGGCACTTTATTATTCCATTCATAGATCCATGTATTTTATAATCTTCATACGTCTTAAATCCCAGTAGATCTCTAATTAGCACATCAACATCAATCTGAAGGAGATGATTAAACTCCTTGAATGCTTTGCATATAGGTGTCTCAAAGTGGAATACATCTGTTTCTATCCTGAAGATTTTGGCAATTTCATTTCCTTAACTCAGATCCTCCTTTTCATGATTAGAAAGCTCATCATAAGTAAATACCTCTTCATCATCACCTCTTTTCTAATAGATCCGTAGTGCATTATTTTTGTACCAATGCATTTCTTTGTGGTTATTGAATTTGCAAGCTAGCCATTTTGCAAAATCAACATTAGTTGGATCGCATTCCACATCGGTGTTAATTCCACGTACTTTCAATTGCCTTTTTATTTGCATATATTCCTTTAATTGCTTCTTATAGCTTTGAATTAATCATTTTATCAACCTTTTTAGGATCTTTGAATTTAAGGTCTACCCACTGATCCAAAGTTATGTCAATGAGTTTTACCAATCTATCTTCAATTAGAATTACAGCTTCAGCAAACATTCTCTCACATTCATCATAACATTTTTGTGGTTCATAAACATCAAAATTGTCATTTTCTAAATCATCATATCATTGTTCAACACATGGGAAATAAGAAGGCTCAAGAATTCCCACTTCACAAAACAAAAAAAACAAACAACAACAAACCCCCCACCAAGTCCACCACACAACCCAAAACTACAATCATCAATCACAAACAATCACCCCATCAACCAAACAACATAACATTTTTTGTGGGTTCATAAACATCAAATTGACAATTCTAAATCATCATATCATTGAACAAAACACATGGGTACAAATAAGAAGGCTCAATCAGAATATACATTTCCCACTTCATATGTAAACAATCATCCTCCTCATTCCCGAAGCAACTTCTGATGAAGTGTCATTTTATACACTTTTCAGAGTCAACAAACCAAAACCCCACACAAACCCAACAAAAACGCCCCCTAAGATCACATCAAAAAATGCCCCAAATACATCTTAATATAAAAAGTTTGTTTTTTTGTGTTTTATTTTTTATTAAAAGAGTCATCAAACCCCCTAAATCATGCAAATATGCCCAAAATACATGCTTAATAGTTTGTTTTTGTGTTTTTATCATTTGGGAAGCTTTTGGAGGATATACTCATGACTTGGACTCAATTTGGAAAGAAACGGGACAAGATTGCAGCTTTACACGAAGTGGCTTCAAAGAATTGCTCATAGTGTCTGGAGACGGCGTCGCAATTCCTAGCGACGCCATCAAAACCTACAAGGAACGACATCAAGAAATTTGTGACGGCGTCAGAATGTAACGCCCACAATAAAACCCTAAAAGATTCGGCGAAGCGATGATGTCAGGATTCTTGCGACGCCGTCGCGATCTATTTCCTATATATACAAACTCGTTTTTTGGGTTTTAAGTATGAAACTTTTGGGAGATGAACTATATCGTTAGGGTTCGAGTTGTAGCAGCTTTTAGGTCATTTTTAGGGTTCTTAAAACCCTTTGTAACCTCCTATTACTCATGTTTTAATCAAGTGAAGTCCTTTATCTTTTATTCATTCAATACGTCTATGTGTTGTTTGATTAGTTATTGTTCTTTGCTTCTTCTTAACATGCTAGGCTAGATCTTTTAGTATTTACTTATGATTGCATGAAACTTAGGTTGTAGATCCTTTTATTATTGCTTCTTGTGATGGATGTGCGCGTTAGGCTTTAGAAATCTGGCTATAAAATATTACATTAATATAGACGTCTAGAGAAACGTAATTGTGTAGAAAGGATTCCATCGGTAACAGTCTTCATACTACCTTACCTATCTATGGATGATTACCTTTTAAATATTTTTAATGCATGTAATGTACTCTTAGGGGCCTTGTAATAGTCTTCATACTACCTTACTTGTGCGTTGCCTTAACTGAATATTACATAGACGGCGGGTTCGTGTAATTCGTTCATGACTTAGGAAATATTTACACAGATCATCACAAGTGTGACAAAGCAATAGGATTAGGAGAAGCAAACTATGGAGTAATGCATGATTAAGTAAATATGTTTGTTTACCATACAAGTTTTCACCAAAGTAGTTTAGTTTAATATTAGTTTAAAACCAAACCGCCTCTCAAAACCAGAATTTTACATGCTTTCTATAAAATACAAAAACACAAAAATAATCTTCTTTCAATCCCTTAAATCATAGTTAGGTTTAGTTCGAGCCTTCAAACGTTATTCCCCTAGAGAACGATAACAACCCCGGAGTCTTGTCTATACTACACTACAATGATTAGGTACTCTGCCTAGGGATATGTAAAACTTCTTTGTGAGTTCGCAACAACCCGCATCAAGTTTTTGGTGCCGCTGCATGAGGAATAGTATAGGTCTCGAACTTTATTTATCTTAGGTCTACTCGCTTGATTCCTGTTGGGTTTTATCATCTAATTAACACGAGTATACAGCAGAATAAATAAGCACGAATAGAATATGTAATTAACAAAGGGATCAAGAAGCTTGTACCTTTTAGCAATTAATAAACACCGTTCTTGAATATACGCGTATGTATAAATCTTATACGCGAGAACTAAACAAGTTACCAAAGTAGATAACCTCTATGGTATGCTCACACTACAAGTTACCAAGATAAGCTAGGATGCTAGTACTTGCTTCACGAATATACAACCAAACACGATGTTCTTGTTTTGGTTCTTATCATCACAAGATCAAATCCCCATGGGAATATAATACTGATCGTGAACATAAAGGAAAAGGGAAACATTAATTCCATACGTGGATATGGAAATTACTTGCATGCAAATAAGATAATTCTTATGCAACTGAGTTTTGTGTCATATAACAAACACACAAGCAAAACAAACAAACAACTAAAACAAATATACATAGTTTTACACTAATCCTAGGGATTAAGTTTCGTTGGTAAGTAGGGTGAGATGTAGTTTCGTTCGTAAGTAGGGTGTCGATCACTAAGAGCGAGAGCGTTAATTTATAATTCTATCAATATTTTGGTTAACGAAACTAAGTTAATCCTAATTCTAATGGATAAGGGGGTTTTCAGTCTGAGAGTCTGGCACGGGTTTTGTGGTAACTTAGATCAGTTTAAGACACAGTAACACACGCTAACAAATAATTGAATGGTAGAAGAGCAGTCTAGCCAAATATAAGAAAACTGTATAAACCATGATTAATCCAATTAAAACGATGGTTTGTTTATTCAGT
>BQNB010039479.1:21384-34583 GCA_026074375.1 Tanacetum coccineum
AAAGGATCGTTCAATGATTAGTGGTTATCGTGTTGTTATGTTGTTGTTGTTGAAGGTGATTAAGAGTTCTTCTTGTTATAGTAAATCCCAAAGGTAGTACTTAAATCGCGGATCAGACGGCTTAAACCGCGGGATAATGAAATTATTTCGCAGGATTTTACAAAGTTCTGAAAGAAATTGTTATTCCGCGGGATTTGGCCTATATTCCACAGGTAATGAAGATAAAATGCGAGTTAAGTAATATAAATCGAGGGATTTTACAATCTTTATTCCGCTGGAAAAACTAAGTGATATTCCGTGGAAATATGGAGATATTCTGCGGGTTAGACCTGTACTCCTCTGAAACAAGTGAATGATATTCCGCGGGTCCAAAAAGTTAAATCGCGGGAAGAACCTTTATTTCGCTGAAACAAAGTAATGATATTCCGCAGGATGTAAAAAGTTATTCCATGGACACTTAAGGTTAATCCGTACACACTTTGTGTTATTCCACGGGTTTGATACCTGTATTCCGCGGAGATGAAGATCATATTCCGCGGAAAAGAACAAAACGTACACTACCTTAAAAATCACCTAAAAACACAATTTTAAACATTTTCTCTTGATTATTTTTGGAAAACAAAGTATCCCTAGGATATATCTATTATAAAAATCATAACTTTAAGGTTTTTAACAACAAAAAAGTATGGTTTTAATTTTTTGAGTACGAAAGCCCAAAAACACCCTAAATTTGAATTTTTTAACAAGAGAAATCGCACATAAACGCACTATATCATCCCATGGCGACTGATACCAATTGTAGGATTGATATTTAAATCACACAAACAAGATGAAACACTAAATCTAGAGAAAGAAAGAGGTTAGGAACATTATAGTGAGAGAAAGAAATAAGAGAGATCTTGCAATTAAGGCCTCTCATTCGAAATTTCATTTGGTATTGCATTGGTGATGGCTCTTAAGTCTCGATGTGGTTTGATAGGTGGTGTAATGCTAGTCCCTTATCTAGTATCATATCATCTCGTGACATATTTAGGGATGGTTGGAATCTTTCGACTAAGGTTCGTGATTTAATTCATGATGGCATGTGGAATTGGCCGATTGAATGGTTTCATAAATACCTGTTACTATGTACTATTCCTATTCTAGCAATTCGTCATGATAAGAGTGATTATTTAGAATGGCATTAGTGATGGTGTTGGTAAACCTTTTTTGGTCTATCATGTATGGAACTCTATTCGTCCGAGGGATATGAGGTTCCTTGGTTTAATTTTGTGTGGTTTAGTAATTGCATCCCTCGTCATGCTTTTAATATGTGGCTTATCATAAAGAAAAGGTTAAAGACGCAGGATATGTTATCTCATTGGGATGTTGCTGCTGGTTTGCCTTTAGTGTGTCCTTTGTGTGAAGCTCAACCGGATTCTCACGACCATTTGTTCTTTGAGTGTTCATTCTCTTCTCAGATTTAGATGCACATGAAGAGGTTTGCGGGGCTATTAAATTCAGGTTCTTCCCTTGATTCTATTATGTCCCATCTTTTGCCTATTGCCAAGCGAAAGTCTTCAAAAAGCACTATTGGAAAGCTTGTTGTAGCGGCTGTTGCATATTTCATTTGGCAAGAGCGTAATAGAAGATTGTTCAAGAAGTCTAAGAGAGTGGCTAAGGAGGTCATTGGTTGTATTATGGCTTCCGTTCGATTGAAGTTGTTGTCTTTTCATTCAAGAAGTCTAGAGATTGAGTTATGTTTGCTCACCTTTGGGAGCTCCCTTCCACTTGTTTTAAGTAGCTATGTTTGGTTGTTTATGTTTAATTAGATGGTACTTTCCTATTGGTGCCATTGGTTATGTAATTCTTAGGTAGTTCTCATATGGCATGTCATATGATTTTTGGCTGTTCAAGCATGTTGCTTGAGGTTAATGTGACATTTCAGTCACATTCCATTGTACTTAACTGAATCTTTTGGTGTAAGATAAATGAATGAACCAACACCATCTCCAAGGCATGGAGAGGGTATTTATACAATGGGTAGGCAGGCCACCCATGGAATATCCATGGGTCGGCCCGGTTAGTTTACTTAACACTTAAACGTTTATGCTACGAGCTAAGAACTATATCAATGGTAGTGACCGAGACTTTTCTTGATTCCTAACAAGATGCCATAGAGTTAGACACCAATCCTTCGAGATTTGATTGATTATTAAAATTTTGAGGATTGTTGTTGAAGGTACGGTTCGGGGGCGATTAGCTAGGTGGATTTGAAAATTTGTTTTGAGAATTTTGAGGTTGCCTCCACCTAAAGTTTGGGTAACTTCTCCAAGATGGTTTATAGATTTCACCAAGGGTGTTTTGCTCGGGTTTAAAAGTGAACCACTTACCTTTCGCTTCATCGATACACGAGGAAGCATAAACAATAAAAGCTTGCTCAGGATTTTCCATGCAATATTGAATGTCGTGGGGACCACCATAAATCTCACATGAAGAAGAGATCTTGTTCACTTGAACGGATGTTTTAGGAGCAAGGTGAGCTTCCATCAAGAATTAGACTTGATTTTCTAGCTCAATGAGACGGCAGTCGGATGTACTCGAGACATCTTGAGGCAAAGAGATCGCCTTGACCGGATTTGCGAGATCTCTTGGGTCATTCCAACTTTTGTTATCATAGAGGGCGTGATGTGTTTCAAAAGCTTTATATTTATAAAATAGAAAATACCGCGTTATTATATGCAAACACACGGGTAAAAGTATAACCCACGTATGTAGTATAATCTTTTTAGGTAAGAACATGTTGTCCATAGGGATTTGCATAGTGTTCGAATAATCAGATGAAAAATAAACTTTAACAGACTTAAAATAAACTGAACTAAATTCAGTGATGAGAAAGATGACTACTCGGATAATTTCATATAACTCATAAGCAATGGTGTTAGTTATGATCTTAAACTTAGGACTTTAATTTATAAAAAGGTTTTCTCGTCATAAAATGTTTTCACAAATTAACTTGTTTAACTTAAGACTTATATTTAGCTAACTCGATCAAATGTGTCACTCAAATAATCTAGTTACTATTATATCGAATCCATTTTGTTATCAAATAACATAGGTGGATTTCTCATCACAAATGATAAAGATCATAGACAAATCTTTAAAACTATATAATTCACAACGGGTCTTTCGACCTATGCCGGTGTGAGTATATAATCAATGTGGATAATCAAAGTTTATAAGATTGGACACAATAGGATTTTAGCATAAGCTTAAGATTAACAAGATCGTAATTATACCGAACGCTTATTCATTATATTATTTTCACCGAGTAGTCATTAGAGATTTAGCCTCTCATGGCTATGAATTTCATTATGTGTCTATCCATAAATTCCTTATCATTTTGGATGTGATAACAGTAGTTGCTAAGCCGAGTCAATCTCGCACGTAACCATCCTACCATTTCTATTAGGCAAAAAAATTGAAACATCAACACAACCAATTTTTGGTGTATAAAACCAAAATAATGAAACGGGTAAATGATTATGGAATTGATAATGGAAAACATGTGCACAACATGTAGTCAACCATAAAAATTAAGCGACACATAAGTGAAAAACCCACCACTGTTTTTTAATATTCTTAGCCAACGGCCAGGCTTGTCTCGTTGTGTGAACAGGTCTAGCTCGAGGTACGACCACACACCCGATCCATAATTCTCCTAGCAACCATTCTCTAAACTGACGACTTCACAATAGTACCAGGTCATCATAGCCAAGCAAGTTCTATCAAGATTAGATAGGTTTTCACATAAAAGGGTAATCTATAAAATCATGCGTCATTTGATAAGCCTTATATTTGTAAACAATCGAAAAAAGAGAATCAATTAGCCATGGTTGCAAACTTAGGAAGTTGCCCCGCCAAGATGCATGCAATCTCACTTTGGTCTGAACTCAGTAAAAGACATTTAAACTCTATCGTTTTTTTTTGGGTAAAGGGTTACCCCGGTAAAGTATATTAATCACAAAATCGTTTAAGTACAATGGAATGTGGCTGAAATACCACATTAACCTCAAGCACAAGCTTGAACTACCACTAACTCAAATGGGACATGCCCCAAATGAAATACATAAATAAACTAAAATACGTCCCAATTCTCCTTTGCAAACTTCCAAGCCGAAAGCTCAATTAGCCACACATAAGACATACACATCATAAAACAGTCAGCACACATAGAGCCTAAAGGATCTGGGCATCTTCCAACGATCAAGCAAACTGATCACATTAGCCGAGTTCTTGAATTTAAACGATAAGAGCTTGAGGCGAACCGTTACCATGATAACATCCCTTAACTCTTCTGGAGTTCGCTTAACATTCTTAAACAAACGATTATTACGTTCCAGCCACACAAAATAAGAAGTAGCAGCCAAAATAAGTTTACCAAAAATGCTTCTAGCCGTTCTCTTATTTGCCATAGACAGAAGATGAGCAACAATATCATAAAGAATCGGTGGCACTAACTCCATATCAGCAAGATGACGCACTAACTTCCAAACCTTGGATGAATATGGACACTCAAAAAATAAATGATACAGCCTCTTACATCACCCTTTTATACAAAAAGCATCCTTACGAAATTGTTTGAAAACACAATCGGGTTGGGCTATCTAGAAGCGACATACATACGTATTTTCATCAAACCAGGATCCTAACTTTTTCTAGGCTGTGAAAACATATGAGATTTTCTCTAATTCACAAAGTCGAGCCGAGCCATTAGCTAAGAGGATTAAAAAAAGAAGTTCTCACGGTTCCCGCTATTTTTGTTAGTGAGTTTTCCACAAAGTCGCTAGTTAACTTTTGGGGTTTGTTGCATGTTTAACACTTCTTTATCTTCTTGATGCTACATGATCACATTAGGGTTTCATGGGGAAGAATACCACTCAGATTGCATCAGGTATCCACTGGTACTGCACATGTAGAACTAGGGCTACAAACATATGCAAGTTAGGAGAGTACGAACCACTGGTAATCAAGTCAATTGGGAAATCGACTTGGGATTGACTTATAGTCGATTATGGGATCGACTCATAAGGGTTTTGAAACCCTTTGGTTTGTTTGGTCGACCGATCGACTAAGGAGATGAGAGCGGGGGATTTTAGGGTTTAGAATATTGATTATGAACCCCTTAGAAGGCCTCTGTATTTATAGGCTTCCAAGGGACAATCCTAATACAATTAGGAAACCTTTTAATTAACGTAATGTACATAAGTTTGCCAACTTGTCAAACTTAATCACCTCCTATGGGATTCGGTTGACCATATAACCCTAAGAGTTTATGGTTTTGCCTTTTATACTTTAAATATATTTATCTTTGATAAATATATACAGTGATTTATTACCATTTTACCTCTCTATGAGAATATTACCGTATTCTCATTTCCTCTTTACTTCAATTTCATTTCATCACTTTCTTCTCATTTCTGCTTGTGTGTTCCTTTTAGTGTGCACTAGTGTGACCCCTCGACATTTCTATGAAGACTAGTTCTGAGAGACGTTGTTCTTTGCACATAAATCATTTCAACTATAACAACATAAGAAATCACAAAAATATAATTAACCATACAAATAACCTACTAAAACATTATGACCAAAATACTTAAACAACAACGTCAAACTAGTAAAGCAAACATGACAAGGCAAAAATGGTGCCATCTTTATTCCTAAATCGACTGTTAACTCTACACCTCGTTATAAAACTTAATAAAATCGAGTTTCTCTCGAATGCTTTCATTTATCTCTTCAATCGTAAACACTATAATACTACTTCTCTTCGTATCACTCCCAGTCATCCTTTGACGGGTGTATTTTCCGTATTCATTAATAGTAGTTTCAAGCATGTTATGAGACCTTAAAATCTCTGCATGGCGACTCCTAACTCTTTTAGCAAACATGGACAAAAACACCCTTAATTCTTCCTTTGCTAATCTCTCTTCTTCAATTTCGGATTGTAATTTCTCAATGATTACTATATAACATCATTTGAATTGTTAGCTTAAAATGATGAAGTATTTTTCAAGCATGAATAATTACATCACGTTTCCTTACTTTAAATAGAGAATAAATTACTATTAAAACTCATATGTCAAATCAATTTTAGAACAATTTGTCGCTTACCAAAATAAATCCTGCACAATCTTTGTTCACGTAGGTAACATTTCACTGCCACGTATACATCTCATAGAAGGCCGAATTCCTGTCAAGTCTTGTTCGGATTAAATATAAAAAAGATCATCCGGTGAGTTATCATTTGGTTAGAACACGTGCATTTCGTCGGCTATCTGCCTTAACCAGTGGAGTGAGTTGTAGATACAAATAATGCCCTAAAAACGTTATTAATATATTTTGCCCTCTTTACAGTTTGATAATCACACAATGTAAAACGCATTAAAACTGTAAAATTAAACGAAACAAGTAATAAGTAAAAAATATTTATTCGAAATTAATAATCACTTGAGGTATAAAAAATAAATATTTAATCATTTATAGATCAAATAATTTATTATTCAACCTCACATATTTTTTATAAAATGTTACAAATATTTTAATAACATTATATACAAAACATTTTTTCATTTAAAAGACAAGTTTAATAAAAAATAAATATTTTGAATTCAAATTTTCTACCTAAAAACGGTTAAAAATGTTCTCAGATACAACATCCCCTGGACAAGACAAAAAAGGAGCGTCCAAGCCTGGGCTGCCCCCCTTCAAAAAGGAAGGGCGGCCCCCTTAGATAAGGGGGGCCCCTACTAGAAAAAAGGAGGCGCCAAGCCAAAACGCACACAGTTTGCCTTTAAATACTAGATATTTGGGTTTTAAATTTATTTTTCCCGCGTGTTTTTTTCTCTGACCTCTTGCAAACACCTTCTTTCTGTTCTACACTAGTTATAAAATCTATTCTATTCCTTTGTTCATATAAACATAAGGGCTTTGTTTCAATGTGATCCAAGCTTAACCTCAAGTGCAAGATAAAGAATACTTTCTATCTACCTTCAAATGAAGCAAGTATTATACTTAGTGAGAAGTCCTTGCAAAACCTTGTTGCAATTGTATTATATCTTGTAAATCATAATTGTGAATATTGTGAAGGTGTGTATAATAGTTAGATGTAGTGATCATAGGAATATAAGTTTAGATCGTGGGTTGATCGTCAAGAGTTGTTAGATAAATCGGGGGTGATCTAGTGATTGTCTACGTAAGTGTAGTGAAGTTTGAGAAGTTGTAAGTGAAGATTGTGAAGTAGAATTGAAGTTGAGAAGTGTATTTGAAGTTGTGAAGTGAAGGTTTGAATTGTGAAGTGAAGGAGAAGGTGGTGAAGTGAATGAAGTTGAGAATTGTTGTGAAGTAGTCGCGTTTTCAGTAATTTAGAGACCACAAAATACAAAAATTTGTGATAGAATTAGGTTTCTACTAGGATTAGAACTCGATAATTTGGAGTTAGTGGTCAGAAATTAGGTGTAAGCTAGTTTTGTACGTTTTCTGCCGGCTAAAGGGTAGCTTGTTGACATAGTAAAGAAAACTCTCGAGTTTGTTGCTCGGTGAGTGGAGTAGTGATGAAGTAGGTTGCTTCGTACCGAACCATTATAAATTTCCTTATGTTGTCCGGTTTGCTCTTTCTTACTCTTATCTCCTTGTCTTGCATATTCATATTCAATATCTTGTTATCACTTATATTATTAGTTCTATTGTTCATGATTGTGTCAAATTGAATTCACATAAAGTCGAAATCTAAGTTTAATAAACAAACCAATACAATAGAAATTAAAAAGCGTAACACAATTCAACCCCCCTTCTAATTTTCCACAATTGTAATCAAAAGCCAGGTCAAACAAGAATTAAAATAAACTAGTATTTAAAACAAATCGATCTATGGAACCAGAAAAATATTTAGAAGGGCAATTTATGTAAAGACCACCACTATTTGAAAGTGATGTGATTTATTATATTAGAAAAAATAGATTCCAAACTTATGAGAAATCACAAAAGATCGTAAATCTTTGGCATGTTAATTAACCTATGGTGATGTTCCTCCCATTCAAACTAGATCCTAAACTAAAAGGATGAATTGTTACATTTGATAAGACAAAGCGCCGATCTAAAAAGAAAAATTTTCTAAAAATAATAAGCGAAAATGGTAAATATAATGCTTTGCCACGAAAAGTATAACGAAAGAATTTTTATGTGTACAACCAGCAAAAGAAAATTGGGATACTTTTTATTAATCACCCACCAATGTAATAGTCAAGTCAAGATATAAAAATAGATCTTCTTGTTCAACAATATAACAATTTACGATTCAGAAGAGAATCGATAGATAAGATCTGCTAATTTAAACATTATTAATACTAGTCAAAAGCCCTTGATGCAAGGTTTTTCTAGCAAAGAATTCTGTTAGGAAACTTCATAGGGCACTTCATCCTAAATAGGCGCGCAAACGGTTACGGCTATGAAGAATCAAAGATTTGTCTCAGTTGGAAACTGTGAAAGTTTATGAAGTGATAATACAAGAAAAGATTCTGAAATGGTCAAACCAGGCAAAAGAGAATAAAGTAGATCTCTTGCCGTAAGGCTAAAAAGGAATCTAGTGATGAAGATAGCTCGACCTTCGAAAGTGAAGACGAAGAATACGCCATGGCCGTGAGAGAATCAAGAAATTCTTCAAAAGACGAGGAAGATTGGTAAGAAAACTACAACATGAAAGAAAGCCATTTCAAAGAAGTAGAGACGACAAAAATGGTAAAAATGAAAGAAAATGCTTTAGATGTGGATATTCAAATCATCTCATCAGAGAGTGTCCAAAGTCGTCAAGAAACAATAATCAAAGAGCTTTCATTGGAGGAGCGTGGAGTGATAGTGGTGAAGATGAGGAAGAAAAGAATAAAGACGAAACTGTCGTGTACTCAAGCGTCTTACGAGAAATGCTTAGGAATTAATTTGGATCCCGATGAATGGATTAAATAAAGATAGCGGATTCTCAAAACACATGACGGGGAACCGAAAGGCTATTTTCTACATACCAAGCATACAAACGGAGGTTACGTTATCTTTGGAAGTAATTTTGCTGTAACATCATAGGCAAAGGTACATTCACATGACTCTCAATTATTTGATAAATGTTGAGCATGTAGAATAAACTAAAATTTAACTTGCTTAGTATTGGTCAAATATGTGATAATAATATCAAAGATAATATTTACCAAACACGATAGCAAAATAATCAAAGACAAAAAGTCATAAGAAATGGAATTATAAACATAGGTTTATATGTAAATGAACTAGGAAAATAAACCAGAAATAAAAATATGTCTTAGAACCTTAGATGAAAACTCTACCTTATAGCATAGGAGATTAAGTCACGCAATATGCAATAATCAATTCTCTACATCTAAGGAGTTGGTTAGAATCTACCAAATCTTAAATTTGACTGACATTTTTTGTGACGCTTGGCAAAATTAGAAAGCAAGCTCATGCTAGTCACAAAGCCAAAAAATATGGTATCAACAACTAGATAGCTGGAATTATTTGGCCCCTTCCGCCATACGAAGCTAGGGGGGGGGGTAGGGGGGAGAATCGTATACCTTAGTAATTGTAATGACATTCTCGAATACATGGACCTAGATTTTTAGGAAATTTAAAACCGAAGCTTTCAAAGAGTTGAAAATATTAGTAAAATGTATTCCAAATAATTAGGATGTTTCCATAAGTATCAACTAAAACGGATCATTGTCGGTGAATTTGATATGATAAGTAACAATTCGAAACTTTTGTGATTTGAAATAAGATTTCTCACAATTTCCTCCGCTCCTATGTAACTCCACAATCAAATGGGATTAGTAGAAAGAAAGAATCGCACCTACAAAAATAAGTAGAGACTAATAATGTTGAATGAACAATCCATTCCACAAAATTTTTGTGTAGACGCAGGTCGATACATCACACCTATAAAATTTAATAGAATTTCATAGACATATTTTTAGGAAAAACCCAAACAGTGTTAAAAGGTAGAAAACCAAACCTTACCATATTCAAAGTATTTGGAAGCAAATGATCCTTCTTAATACAAAAGATTACCTCACCAATTTGACTCAAAGCCGACAAAGGTTTTTCTAGGATATTCCAAAATAGTAAAGCTATATAATTCTTAACAAACAAAACAATGAAAGTCGAAGAATCCTAAATGTGACATTCGATGAAACTCCTCCCCCCAGCTTAAAACATCACCATAGAGGATGATGATTTTAGTCGAAAGAAGAAGATATTGAGGTTAAGTAAAACAAGACCCTTTAGGGCAATGATCTCGAATATAAATCCTTAAAAAAACAATGAAATCATAAACATTAAAAGAATCTAAAAGACATCCACTATATAATGTTATGGTACCTAAATCAAAGAACTCTTAGATTACAAGCTCAAGACAAAAGTAATTTTCTTTTGGTTTCATTCAACAATAGAACCTAAAAATATAAAATGAAGCTTTAAAAGAAACGAAGTGGGTATGCCATAGCAGATGAACTAAACCAATTTAAATCAAATGAAGTTGAGAATTAGTCCATAATCCTATGGATATGAACATTATTGAAACTAAATGGGTATTCTGAATAAGCTCGACTAAAATGGTGTTGTATCTAAAATAAAGCTAGGCTAGTTTGCCCAAGGTTATAATCACCAAAAGAAGGAATTGATTATGACGATACCTTATGTACCCGTACCTAGATAGAATCCATAAGAATATTATTATCTTATGCATCGCACTAAGACTTCAAATTATTCAAATATGGATGTAAAGAGTGCATTCCTTAACGGTTTTATCATAGGAGTTTAACGTGGCACATGACAACCTCCAGGATATCATTGACTTCAGAAAAACCTAATCTTTTATAGACTCAAGAAGCGCTTTATGGACTTACACAAGCTCCTAAAGTCTTTGTACGATAGATTGAAATCATTTCTTTATTAAACATGTATTATACCATGGAATGGTAAGCAATAACACACTCTTAACTAAAAATAAAGACTTCCAATCCTCATAATTGTCCCAAATATATGTCGACGACAAACATATATTCGGATCAACAGTCAAGAATTTGTGGGATGATTTTGCCAAGAAATCATGCACGATGAGTTTGAAATGAGTATGATGAGGGAACAAAATTTTTTATATAGGTTTACAATAAAACAATTAGAAGATGGCATATTCTTAATCAATCATAAAATATAAAAGAAATGCTTAAGAAATTCGGATTAGAAGACTCTAATCCATGAAAATCCTATGTACTACGGAGATAAAACGTCACGAAAGACGAAAGCAGGATGAGATCCGTAGACAAAACCAAATATAGAGTGTATGATAGTAGTTTATTTATACTTTAACGGAAAGTATGCCCGATATCATGTTAAGTGTTTGGCCTTTGTGCACACGCTTCAAGAGATCCCAAACCCTCTCACCTGAAGCGGTTTAACGAATCTTCTGATACAGTTAAAGCCACTGACACACTAAGGAATTAAGGTATCCTAAGGGTTCCGGCATAGAAACCAAGTATATGCGGACTCTGAACATACGTGTAGATTAACGTGAACCAAAAAAGCACTAGTGGTATTTGTACGTTTATGGTATGTTATTTTAACATCTTTGGTTTTGAAGGAAGCAAACGCTCGTGCTATTCTCCACTACGAAGCCGAATATGTAAGCGCCGGAAAGGCATGTCAATAAAGCACTATGGATGAACAAGCTCTCGTTAGATTATGGCATTAATTTAGATAACATTCCTATAATGTGTGATAACAACGGGGCCTATAGACTTTAAGTAAAAACCCGTACAACACTCTCTTTCAAAACCATCTTGATATTCGTCACCATTTCCTTCATGACAATGTTCAAAAAGGAAATATTTCCAAAGAAAAGGTTTCATCGTGAAGATAGACATTGCCTGACATTCTAACTAAACCCCTTAAACGTGAGCATTTTAATTATATATTCCTAGTTTAGGATGATTGAATAAATTGACTAAGTACTTATAAGTATTTATTATCACTACGAATGTTAATAGGAACTCAAGCCCACTTAAAAGTAAACAAGAACATTGAACTAACAACAAAAAACAAACATGCCAAAATCAAAAAAAAATTAGGAAAATATAATCGTCGATGGGCGGTAACCCCCTTAGCTCTTAAAGGCGGCCCTTAGTGATAGGGGGCAAAAATAAAAAAGACCACCCACACTAAGGGGACCTGCCAATCAAACATTCCGGTAAAAAAAAATCTTTAAATTTATGTCGAAGGATTCTAATGTTGGCACAAAATCAAAGATTGAGAATTCTCAAAAGTAGTTTTCTTTATTATACGAATTCCGCTTAATAGTAAATACTTACAACCTTGGTTTTGCAAGATTTAAGCTTCAAAACTTATATATATATAATATATATATATATAATCTATATATATATATATATATATATATAGAATTATATATAAAATATACTATATAGTATATATATAAGTATATATATAGTATATATATAATATATATAGGGGCTATTTTTGTGAGAAAAAAAGAAGAGATCCTAGGCCTTTCATTCATCCCTTCTTTTTTTAAATCTAAAGGCTTAGATTGACATCCACAAATTACACTAAATGTATGACATGGGTTATTTTTGTCAATTCAACCCACCAAACATCATATATAAAATGAAGCAAAAAAAAGACACATAAACCGAAGTGAAACTTAGTCGTCTGCAACAACCTACCTCAACAAATGCCATTCAAACCATCGGTTCACCACACCAGAACAAACCACCACTACTCCTCCATAATTATCGCTTCACCTAAATTCACCTTTTACAACCTTCTACCAGTCGTTCACACGTCAAACACCACATATTTTTCTACCGGAATCGCTATCTCATGAATCACCCCGACCGGAATCTTCTGAATAGATCATAAAAATCATACAATTGGACAACAATGAAGAAGGATATTTTCATGAAATTAGGTCAACAAAAGATGATATTGATGAAGAAGATCAACTTTTCCATTCAGGTATTGAAAGTAACTTTTACTTTTGTTATTTTTTATTAAAATTTATTGTATAATTCATAATTATTATGTGGTTTAACTTATTATATTTGTTTAATTTGTACATAAATCACATGTCAATGTATAGA
>BQNB010039479.1:37644-48037 GCA_026074375.1 Tanacetum coccineum
CTCATTTTACTTCTTAATTTTTCCTTCAGCTAGATTTAAAAAAAAAATTAATTAAAACGCGAAAACGCGACTTGAAAACGCGAGAAGCGGTACAGCTTTTCGCGTTTTCAAGTCGCGTTTTGGCCCACCGCGTCGGCTGGTGGTGGCGGCGCGAGAGGTGAAAACGCCATCCACGGTGTGATTCTCGCGCCGTTAGGTGGCGTTTTCGCCGATGGCTCAAGCCATCAGCCACCGTACCTTGTGCTCTTAATATGAATGTCAAGAAATTGGTACCTTTTCAAGAGAGGTTTGCTTTAACTACCGAAAGTTTTCATAATATACATATACGCTTTTTTGACTGTCCATAGACGGGTTTTCTAATTTTAAGAAACAAGCAGGATTATCCGCGCGTTGCTGTGGGGCGTTAATTTTTTGCGCGTTGTTGCAGTCCATTAATTTTTTTTTTAAATTTTGTGCGGGTTTATTTTTTCGATCTCATGTTTAATAGTTTTTTTCCTTATATGGGCATATGTGTTGAGCCTCATGTTTAAAGGTTATTTTTTTGTTAAACGGGTTTTTTTTAAATATAATTTTATGAGATTACATGTGCTTTAAATGACAATCGCGCGTTACTGCAGGGCATTTTTTTATTGTATTTTGTGCGGGTTTATTTTTTCAGTCTCATGTTTAATAGTGCGGGTTAATTTTTTCGGTATCATGTTTAATAGTTTGTTTTTTTCCCTTATATGAGTTTATGTCCCGCGCGTTTGCTACGGGGCGTTAAAATTTTATTTTTTATTTATTTTAAAAAAAAATTGTGCGAATTTATTTTTTCGGTCTCATGTTTAATAGTTTTTTTATATGGGCTTATGTGTTGGGCCTCATGTTTAAAGATTTGTTTTTTTGGCTATTTGGGTTTTTTTTATTAAATATAATTTTATGGGACTTGGGTAAATATGTGTTATATATTTGGGCTTATGGTTTTTAGTGGCGTAAAATGACACCGTTTAATGCAATATAAAGATGTACGTTTGTGACCCTGTCGATTATTTTAAAGTTATTATGTATCGAAAATGTTTCCGCTGATATTTTTTTATCTGAATAAATCGGTACTTTTGTAATATTTTTTTTCTCCCGATTTTGTGCCAACAATTTTTTTTTGAAAAAAAAAACCAATTGGGCCGGCCCAAAGTGAGAGCCCAAAAAATGGTACTGTAGCACGACGACAAAAATGTCGTCGTATTAAATGGCTATTGAGCATGATTGGCCGCGTTTTTTTATTTTATTTTATGCGGGTTTATTTGTTCGCTCTCATGTTTAATAGTTTTTTTTAATATGGGCTTATGTGTTGGGCCTCATGTCACTCGTGTTTTTTGATCTGAATAAATCAGTACTTTTGTAATTTTTTGGCGTCTTGTCGAGAATGTTTTTTTTATCTGAATAAATCAGTTTTTTTGTAATTTTTTCCCTATATTATGCCAAGCAATTTTTATTTTTTTATATCGCCTACTTAAGAAAAAAAAAGTCAAATGGGCCGGCCCAAATTTGGGAGCCCAAAAAACCCATCACTGTAGCACGCGTACGCGATTCGGTTGCTTTGCTATTGATATAGATTAAAGACCGAACCTTTCTGCGAAAGCGTTACGGAAATGATCTACCTTTCGAATTTTGATCTTGACATGTCGGTGGTTTTTAACAGTAGCCTTCAGATCCTTTTGCCTGGAATGACTGAGGTCAAATGCCACATTAGATATAACAGTTCCCTATCAATGGAAGCCTTCGATGAAGAAGGTAAGTAAATGCTGAATAAATCAGTACTTTTGTAATTTTTTGGCCTCATGTCGTGAGTATTATTTTTATCTGAATAAATCAGTACTTTTGTAATTTTTTTATCTATTTTATGCCAATCAATTTATATATTTTTTATATTGCTTACTTAAGAAAAAAAAATCAAATGGGCCGGCCTAAATTTAGGAGCCCAAAAAACCCATCACTATAGCACGCGTACAAAAACGACGCCGTTTTAAACGGCTAACGAGTTATATTATAATAACATATACACTACACGTTTTAGTAAAAGAATGAATAAATATATTAGGGTAGTCCTTAAAACTCTAAATTTTTTTTAGGCTTGTGCGAAATTACATATTGAAGCATTTCGATAAGCTTTTTGAGAATACATGTTCTATATAAAGGGTCATCGTTTATGATATAATGTAATTAGTTATATAAACATTTAATATATTTTCTCATCTAAATATTTTTTCTTCGTGAAAAATATGTATGCCCATGCAAAGAGACAAATTTTGGGGCTTTTAAAATTTTTAAAAGTCTCAGCGGTCAACCACATTGCACACCTAAAAAGGAATTATGCATCTCAAATTACAATGTGACTGGTGTAGACAAATGGATTTGCCCAAATAAAGTCAATAATGGACTAATCGAGCTTTCTGGAAAATAAATCATATGATGATCCATGGATGTGCATGAACTCGAATAAGACGATATTGTGTTCAATGTAGAAGATTCAAGAGAATAGTTCTAATTAAGTCTGCTTCAATCATTTATTGATCAAGATTACCCAGCCATTTCTTAGTTTTCAAAGATTCATTTCACACTAAACTATTCGTTCTTAGCCCATTTGCCAACTGGGGTTGTTAAAAAACTATGCATGCTTAATTTGACAAAATACCAAATCATGATTACATCGCGAACAAATTAATGCACTAGGGGTTATTGAAAGTCCTCTTGCATTATGTCAACCCTATGAGATAGTTAAGTTAAATGGCATGAACCCGTTTGTTAGCTTGGGGTGCATTATGATTTGTCTTTTAAGGTTAACGAGGTTCATAACCCGAGCGCTGTCGAGGAACGCGCGGAACTGTGAAAATGCGCTACAAATTTGATAAATAAAGTTTGTTATATAAGAAAGTCGTTGATAAGTTAAAGTTCAAGGTCAAGTTTGTAACGTTGAACATACTTCAGGGTGTGTTTTGAAAATTGTTTTTTTTAAATGTATATATTAAACTTCAACATTTTTTATATAAGCGTACGCATGTCAGAAGCATTGCAATATTTGGCTCATTTTGTTCGCAATGCGACGATATTTTCAGTGACATTTTTTTCCGAATGAATCGCTAGATATGCGCTTCATATTTGATAAATAAAGTTATGGTGCGTTTTGAAAATATAAAAAAACTTTTTTTTACATGGGTAAGTGTGCAACTTTGAATATTTTATTGTTTTTACTGTTGTTAGCAACAATTTATGGTGTATTATATAAGCGAGGTTCATAACTCGTGCGGTGTCGCGGAACGCGTGGGACTATATGACTCACCTTACAACGCATCGATAACATCAAAACATATTTCCATAAGTATTTTAAATAAATGTCAAAAGCATTGCGATATTGGGCTCGTTTTGTTCGCAATTGGACGATCTTTTCAGCGACATTTTTTTTCGAATAAATCGATAGAGATGCGTTCAAGATTTGATAAATAAAATTTGTTATATTAAAAAGTCGTGGATAAGTTAAAGTTTAAGGCCGGGTTTGTAACACTTAGCATATTTCAGGGTGCGTTTTGATTTATTTTTTCTAAATATATATATTAAACTTCAACATTTTTTATAAAATCGGACGCATGCCGGAAGCATTTGAATATTGGGCTCGTTTTGTTCGCAATTCGACGATCTTTTCAGCGACATTTTGTTTCTTCGAATAAATCGATAGATATGCGCTCCGTAATTGATAAATAAAGTTTGTTTTATTAAAAAGTCGTAAGTAGGTTAAAGTTTAAGTTGCGTTTTAAAAATTGGTTTTAAAAAAATAATTTCTCCGCCTCAGGAGTATCGAACATAATAGTGCTTTTTGATTATTTAATTCGTTTTACTGTGTATATATAATATATAATTACTAATGTCTCATTTTGCCCTATGTATACTTCATTAACGAGTTGGTAAACCCGCGCTTCGCTGCGGGACGGTTAGCGGACGTCGATTTTAGTTGGGGTTCGAAATCCACGAATCAATTATGCGCATTTTCTATCGAGTCATTTGTTTTTAAATATGTATTATATGCATCGGGAATATGAACTTTGCGTCTGTAGGAAATTGTATTGTATGCATCGAAAGTATTTGATGCACTCATCCAAACATCTAACTTACAACATTATGTAGTAGATACAACAATTATGCAACATCTTGTAATATTTCACCTTCGTTGACAACAATTCGTTCGATTGAATAGCTTCAGCACCTGCACAACTTCTTCCACTTTTGCAGCAAAAGATGCCGGTGATTCCAATAGCAAAATCAACTTCATATTGTCTATCCTCAACGGCATTCCCGTGATCATTGCCGTAATGCCACCCTGAAACTATAAGACAATGGTCAGTAGATGTATAATTTTCGATCAATTTATCAAATGGTGTTAGAAATAAGGGTAGCAACCGTGTAAAAAGTACTCAATACAGTTCCAAATTCCTATACATCAAAATTCTTGGTAAATTGAGATACTCCTATAGGTTTCTGCTTATTCCTATCCAACAAACATTAAACATCTCAATCAGCCCACAAAACACAAATAGAAGTAATATCCAAACAACCCCTGCTGCAAGTGGCACCAATATCCAAACACCCCGTGTCCGCCATCACTTTTTAAAAATCTAAAAATGAAAAAGACTTTCTAATATCCCCATTGTGTGGTCAACTTACATCACATATTGCTATTTTCTAACATAACCATAGATCAAAACTACTGGTATTTCAACTAATTCAATGCCTACCTTCATATCTATACAAAAATACTACCTATGGTAACGTTTTAGAAAAATTTGTTGTCTGCTTCTATGTACTCGTAAATATTACTTCCTCCGTCCCAAATTAATAGTCCCTCTTTCCATTTTGGGTTGTCCCAAAATTATTGTCCTCTTCCAAATATAGTTGTGAGTAATGTAGCAAGTTTACCATATTGCTCCTAATGATACTAGAAATTACAAACTTTATTCAATGCTTTAATTAATTTCATAAGGGTAAAACAGTCATTCTGTAAAAAAGTAAGAGAGAAAATGCAGTAATGATTATGTTTTCTTAAACTGTTTATTTTTTATCGGGGGGCAATTAATTTGGAACGGAGGGAGTATAAAAATAACAAAAAAAAACATCTGATCTATTAAATCACAAAAAACTTTAAAATTGAAGTACATACAGAAAGATAGCACTCCGTAAAAGTTTACATTACCTGTGAAAGTACAACACAAAATCCACATGTTACAAACTCTACAAAACTTAAACCATCAACAAAAACAAAAGTTAGGGGCTACGGTAGACTATTACTCGATCACTGGTAACCAACCATCAACTGGGCTAAACAGTATGCAAGTCAAAACAAAAAACTTCCCATAAATAGATACTCCCTAATTCCAAATTACTATTCTTGGTAAACATATATTTTAGTAAAATTACCATCTGGGCCAAGTTTGGAGCGTTTCTTGGGATCATTCAAGATAGTCAAAATCGTTATTCATGAAAATCCTAGACATGGGCTTATTTTCTTAGTTTCACTTGGCTGGTATGTGGATACTACTGTCTCATACTTAATGCTGTAAACTATGACAGCTTTTACAGAACAACATATGTACTCTTAATTTTTAGTTTTGCTCCGGACATACGCATTTCACCAGTTAGGATAGAAATAACATAAAATGCAACCTGAAGCTGCTCATGTTATTTTATTGGATTATTAGAATGTTTGAAAGGAAGTAGTGTACTCATCTCAGTCACGAATAAAAAGAAAACGCGGACGGGCGTTTGGCAACATGATGATTTTCCTGAATCTACGTATGCTAGCGACATGTCTGTAACAATGTTTGGCAACATGTTACTCCTAAACCGGGTTCGTGATTCCAGAAATTAAATTCTAATAGAGTAAGAAGTTATAGATAAGACGTTTACCTTTGTTGAACCTTGATTGTTGTTACCAACAGGTGGGCTTACATGGGTAACACTTACGCTATTACTTTAGTCTTAGTTGTCTGGCTCGTTGTTGCTGTAGACCAACAACAACTCATGGATCCTAATAATGGTCGCTGAACAACCCTAATCATCCCGTTGTTTAATGCATAAATCGAGATAATCATTTCGGTGGCATTGCCAAATATGGCATTTAAAAGACCTCCAACTGCATATGTAGCCAAGAAAATGAGGTTCAGTCATACATATGTGCAACCACATTCCTATATATACCATATAAAAACTGCATTATTATCTAATCTCCGCACCACAACTAACTTAATATGCTACTTGGCGAGCCTTAGTATCCATACTGTTTAGTGATATCCTAATTTACCATTTGAGAGACATATTTGAGTTTCACAGCTCGATTCTAATCTTTAAAAAGGCTAAGTACATGTTGATGAAGATTTATGAAAGTGTTTCTATCCATAATAAAAAACATGAAGATTGAGCTCTTTGTTTTCCTTTCATTTTTTGATACACCAACAGAGCCACCAATGACTCGAGAAACCGAACGTAAAAAATTCATAAAAATCAACAGTTCTTAAACAATATGGTGTGCAAAAGAGTTGTTTAGAAATGGCAGTTGTCAAATGAAACATGAAAAAGCTAGAAACCATTAAGAACCCAATACAAATGCGATGTGCAACAATTTTACACACAATGACGCAGAATCAATTAGTAAATTAGACACACGTAATATAGTAACAGTACAGCTAATAACCTTTGTGTTTCATCGTCTTCGGCTACACGTGTCATTGAACTTGCTGCTTCATTATCTATGCCCGCTGAATTTCGCACCTAAAAGAATTAAACAAAGTTTTATCAACAATGGACATTTAAGGCTGATGGATGCATTTATTGAGGATCTAAACTTTTTACTTACTGTCGCTACTACAACGTGAGTTATATGGAGTACCGAGTACATTATTAGAAACACAAAAAAATATCGATCACTTCCAATATTAGTTATCAAAGCCCGTAGTTAGTCAAATGTTATGTTAGTAATTTAAATGGGCCAAAAGGCCCATGGAAAGCCCACAAGCTCTGCATGGCCGGCCACAATGGTTGTATAAATATCCTCCTCATGCCTTGGAGAGGGGTGTTGGTTGTTCATTATTTCACACACATTATACAAATTTTCCTTCATGTTTCTTTCTCTCTCTAAAATGTTCATCCAACCACTCTCTCTCTAAAACCACCTCTTTTTCCCTCTTCATATATGTTATTTGATTGTTCTTCAATTGGTATCAAGAGCCATGGAGTGATTTAATTAGTTTTATTGTTTGTTTTTTTTTGTTTGTTTTTTTCTTACAAACCGTACATTTTCTTTTCTTGTTTTTTCTTTGTTTTCGAAGCTCTTGTGTACACTAAAGGATCATTTACCTTGGTAAATCTGATCTAGTATCTTTAGGATATAATATAGGTGTACAAGCTTAGATTCAAGAAAAACATCATCTTTGTTCATCTTTTGTATTCGAAAAGCTTTAAAAAGTACAAATCTTGATTTCAAAATTTTTGGCTTAAAAACTATAAAGTTTGCATTTTTAAAGTACCTATAGGCTTAGTAATACTAGTTGTACAAGAAAATTTAGGAAAAAACAATCAAAAGTTAGTCTTTTTGTGTTTTTGAGATTTTGTGTTTCGTAACCGAATTAGCAGCTGTCGGTTTTAACTAGATTTATAGATACAAGTTTCAACCGAATTAGCAGCTTTCAAGTTGACCGAATTAGCAGCTTTCAAGTTGACCGGATTAGCAGCTTTCAAGTTGACCGGATTAACAGCTTCAAGAGTTGACCGGATTAGTAGCTTCAAGAGTTGACTGGATTAGCAGCTTCAAGACTCGACCGGATACGCAGCTTGCTTTGTCAACCGAATTCGCAGCTTGCTTTGTCAACCGAATTCGCAGCTTGCTTTGACAACCGGATATGCAATGTTATTTGTTGACCGAATTCGCAGACTACTTTAACAATCGAATTAGCAGTTTCAATTGATAACCGAATTCGCAACTTTAATTGATAGCCTAATTTGCAATTTTTCATTTGGACACCAAATTTACAACTAAAGTTAAAAATCATAAATGTTTTAACAAAATTATACGGTTTATTCTGTGACTTGTAAAATCGGGTGAAACACTCACTTGTTTTCTCGGTTTTGTCAAGAATTGTAAAATCCTGTGTAGTTTCAAGACATAAAACACACAAAATACAACTCATAACAACACAATTTCTTTAAATCATCGTTCGATCAAACAAGTAATCCTTTAACATACAAATTTCTCAATGACGACTCTTGCTGACAAAGCGATTCTTTCGGGTGCTGACAATCGTCCACCTATGTTGGAAAAAGATATGTACGATTCTTGGAAAAGCAGAATGGAGCTATACATGATGAATAGACAACATGGACGAATGATCCTTGAATCCGTTGAAAATGGTCCACTCATCTGGCCTACGATTGAGGAGAATGGTGTGACTAGGCCAAGAAAATACTCTGAATTGACTCCTGCGGATGCAATTCAAGCTGATTGTGATGTCAAAGCAACAAATATCATTCTCTAAGGATTACCACCAGAGGTCTATGCACTTGTTAGCAATCATCGAATCGCCAAGGAACTTTGGGAAAGAATTCAACTTCTCATGCAAGGAACTTCATTGACAAAACAGGAAAGAGAGTGTAAACTATATGATGAATTCGATAAGTTTGCTTATAAGAAGGGGGAAACACTACGTGATTTCTACTTGAGATTTTCACTACTACTCAATGACATGAACATCTACAATGTGAAATTGGAACAATTTCAAGTGAACACCAAGTTTTTGAATACCCTTCCTCCTGAGTGGAGCAAATTTGTGACAGATGTCAAACTGGTTCGGGATTTACACACAACTAACATTGATCAGCTTCATGCTTACTTGGGACAACACGAATTTCATGCAAATGAAGTTCGTTTATGATGACCCAATCAAATCCGCTTGCTTTGGTTTGCACCCATAGATGGGACTAGTCTTCCTTATTAAATAACTCATCAGAACTTTAATAATCCCAAAAACTCTCAATTTCAACCACATGTTTCAACTATATTAGTTCTTC
The DNA here is from genome assembly GCA_026074375.1 of Tanacetum coccineum. NCBI lineage: Eukaryota > Viridiplantae > Streptophyta > Magnoliopsida > Asterales > Asteraceae > Tanacetum > Tanacetum coccineum. The sequence continues at coordinate 46,729 of BQNB010039479.1, forward strand.
ACAGTATGGATCACTCTATTATCAGTATAAACAATTCTCAAACATCAAATTATCAACACCTCTTTCAATCACTTATCCATCCAATGATTATCAATCATCAGTTCACCACAACGTTTATTCTGCACAACCATCCATCCCTCAATTGGAATATGATCCCACAGTCAACCAACAACCACAACAATTTGAATTTTCCCACCTATACTCGGGTCTAACTGTTCCAGTGTTCAAGCAAGGTGATGATCCCATTGATGCCATCAATCATATGATGTCATTCCTATCAGTTGTCGTCACATCTCGCTATCTTACTACCAACAACCAGCTGAGAAATTCGTCAAACCTTAGGCAACAAGCTACCATTAATGATCGAAGAGTGACTTTACAACCAGTACAGAGGAGATAAATTTCTTTTGCTACTGGTACCACTAGGACCTACACTTCAGGAGTAAGTGGGAGTAACTCGGGGAAACAGAGGATTGTTACATGTTACAACTGCAAAAGGGAAGGACACATGTCCAAACAATGCACTAAACCAAGAAGGAAACGGGATGATTCATGGTTTAAAGATAAAGTGTTGTTGGTTCAAGCTCAAGCAAGTGGACAAATTCTACACGAGGAGGAACTTTCATTTTAGCAGATCCAGGAATTCCAGAAGCTCAAGCCACTCAGACTGTCATCACTCATAATACTGCTTATCAAGCTGATGATCTGGATGCATATGACTTTGACTGTGATGAACTCAATTATGCCAAAGTTGCTCTCATGGTGAATTTATCTCATTATGGATAATATGCTCTCTCTGAGGTACACACTCATGATAATGTGAATAACAATATGATTAATCAAGTTGTGCAGGCGATGCAGTCTGCTGAACAGTCAATGTTGTGAACCATTCAGAGACTGAAATAACCAGTGATAGCAATATCATTCCTTATTCTTAGTGTCTAATTGAATCAGAACAGCCAACCGTTCATAATTCTAACTCTTCTACACAACAAGATGAACTGATATTATGTGTGATTGAACAACTGGAAACCCAAGTTCCTATATGTACCAAGATAAATCTAGAAAATAAAAGTGTCAATGATACTTTAAATGCTGAGCTTGAAAGATATAAGTAACAAGTTAAAGTGTTGAATGAAGGACAAAATGTTGATTTAAAGAGTAATAATAACATTTCAGATTCATGTGCATAGTCTGTAGAGATTGATCATCTTAAACAAACTCTTTAAGAACATTTAAAAGAAAAGGAATCTTTAATGCAAATGGTTACTCTTCTCAAAAATGATTTTAAGAAAGAAGAATCTAGAAA
>BQNB010039480.1:0-48037 GCA_026074375.1 Tanacetum coccineum
ATGAGTTCTCCATATATGGATTTTGGTAATTTTTATAATATTTTTGTTTGCTCTCTCTCGTCTCCAATTCTTTTTTTAGTACATGATTGTTTCTAAAATGGACTTTTTTAGTTGGTGTGCGTGAGTGCCTAAAACGTGCTCGATGAAGCATCCGAGAAACTTGAAGAAATTCTAGTCGGGTAGGGTCAAGCAACGAACAAAAGAATTGATTTGGTCTTTTAACCTCTAGAACGATGATGATATTCAAGGTAAATTCTTGTAGTATTAAATCTATGAATTGATGCTTTTAATGTTCTTTAATTTTTTTAACACATTCGTTTCATACTCTACTGTCTTTACCTTTTTATGGTATTTACCAAGTCACAAATGATAATTCTAAAGTTTTAGGATGATACCAAGGTTTGAGGAACTTCTCACTCTTTGTTGGTAAACTTATGATGGTTATATGATCATGTACAAAGCTGATGCATGGTGTTATATGTAGGGTATGGCAGAATCTTTTAGCAAGTGAAGACCAACATGTGAACAATATAAAAGGTAGAGGTGTCATTCTATTTCCGAAGGAGACTCGACTAGGAAACTGCTACGAATTTGAATAGCTTAGGTTACAGCAATATGAATACTACATTTTGTATGTTTGAAATTTTTGTATAGTGGATAGCCCGGTTTATAGGTTGCAGCAATCTAAATACATTTTGTATTTTGAAATTCAAGGGTGGAATTGTACTTGTAAATCAACCTATATAAATGAGTAAATATTTACACAAACTAAGTACAAGACAATCAATATAATGAGGATATGAGTTAGCAATGTGTTTACCAATTCATTTTCATGCCCTTTGCTCAATGTGAACTTATTTTGTAGGATTAAATGAAGTTTTTTAATTTTATACTTTGTTCCCATTTAAGATCTCAAGTGCGTCATTATGATCACTTGAATTATAACGGAAATGATTTTATCCATCCGTTGGTATATAAGTTTGATAAATTTCATTTGGTTTTGTGTTTTCATGATATATCTAACTCATTCCGTTAGTGTTGTTAATTTTGTATCCAATCCTATTTTGCAGCTAAAATGAATGCTTCTTGGGCTCTTGGCTTCCTCAATAGAAGTGGAATTTGTTACAGTGTTCCAGTTGTGCGGTGATGATTGAGTTCATGTTTGACATCGTAATAGTGTCTAAAACATGTCAAGCATTCTTAGAAGGAACCCATGAAGAGCAAGGTTTGAGTATGCCTTGACCAAACCCATTTAAACCAATTAGTTAAACATTGCTCAAAACTGACATACAAGAGAAAGCGCCGTTAGCAACGATTTAAATTTGTTACAACATATGAAAAAATGGTTGCTAAACGTGCTTGACAACGAAAATAGCAACTAACACCAATTGATGCTAAATCAATCAATGCTAATCTGGGTATGCAACGACAATGCATAGTAGTTGCTAAATTAGCAAGCAACATTTATAGTCATTGCTAATTTAAAAATGCAACGAACATGTTAGTCGTTGTTAAATTAGCAACGAATTTTAAAGTCAATTGTTGCCATTTTGAAATAATTAGCATCAAAATTATATTCCTTGCTAATTACATTATTAACAAACAACGTGCGATGTAATTCTATATAAACCTACTTGAAAGAGTAATTATGTAAATATACAAAAACACAAGAAAATTTATACCAAATGAAATTTTACTAAAATCCAAATAAATCTCTACAATAAACCATCATATGATTCGCTTCAATAAATGATCAAACATGAGACTAGCATAACACCAGAAGGTATTGCAAATGTAACAAAGTATTGCAGATCAATTATAAGTACTAGAAGTACCAAAGTATTTGGTCATTATTAATGACTGAAGACCAGTTATAAGACTAAGTGAATCACCAATATGTGGGAGCTTGATTTTGCAGCCCAGCCAAGAATTTCTCAACTTGTACCTGCACTTGTACCTGCACTTGTTCTTGAACTCGCTGTTGCATGTCAGCCTGAAATGCTTCCATACGTTTTTCTACTCTGTCAGCGACTTCTGATTCAATCCAAGCTTCATCAATCCTTCTTGAATTATATGCGCGCAATCTTTTAGTTCTCTTTGCCTTCCTGCATATACTCTCTGCTTGTTTTGTAAGCCCAAATCCATATCCTTTGTTGTTCTTGGTAAAACAAGTGGCTTCTGCCCATGCTTCGTCGTCAAATGGAATATCAGCCAAATCATCAGCACCATTCTTTTTCATGACAATCTCACGATACTTGGCTGCTGCCCTTTCCGCCCTGAGATCACACCAGGTACCTTTACCTTTGTCCTTTTTGTGCAACTTCTCAAAAAACTCGATATCTGTCATCTCAATTCCTAATTCAGTCTCCTGCACAAAATACAGTAAAACGAAATCAACTTTGTCCATAAGTTGAATCAGACATGTTGAAACTCAATGTTATTGTTTTCAATATTAATTTACTCTAATATTTTCCAAAAGAATTTGCAAGGATTAACAAAGAATCTTAATCTTAAAATATTTCGTCAAAGTCGCAATCAGCTGCTGAATCTAAACAAAATCCTACACTAGACACCTTACTGGAAACCAATAAACACTAACTGTAAGGGATTAATAAAAGTTATCACCAATATGCAATAATTTTACGTACCCAGCGTGTACGGTGTATTTCAAAACTGACACACCCTCCGGTGTGTCTAACATACGATCCGTCTTCATCCCCTGGAACTTTTTTTCTGTTTGCAACACCAGCAGCAGAGCGTTTCTTCCATTTTTCTGTCATCCATGATGCAAGGATCCCGTCCCAATCTTCTTCGTTTACGAATTCAGGGCAAACCAATCTCTAATGAGCAGGGTTAGTACTACCTGTCTTCTTTTTACAGTGTTTTCTAACTAACACCCACAAATCGCTAAATCTTAGTTTAGCCCTTTCTTCCCAAACAAGTCTGGCTGTTTCAGGATCAACGTTATCCTCGTATTGATATCGATCCTGCCACGAAATGAAAAATAATTACAATGTTTTACTAATAACAATCACAAAAATATGTATCAATACTAATTACCTAACCTGAAAGCTTTTATAGAAGATTTCCACCAGATCCTTATCAAGCTTATGCCATTGTGTTTCTTCCCCATAAAAGAGTGCCTTAAAATCTTTAGTAATTGCTCGAACAACCTCATGCTCTAAGTAGCTACATTATTCAAAGTATAATGTTTAATAGAATATGGGCATAGATATTCGTGTCCACAGGTTAGAATGATCTGAAGATACTGAACCCTGATTGTTTTTTATAATTTTTTTAAAAATGGGGGGGGGGGGGGGGGATATAATGCAGAGTGGCAAGTGGGATCGAACAAGAACAAAGTTAAATTATAGCAGAGTTAAATGCAGGGCCTTTTCAAGGGTGAGTCTACTTTTATCAGGTTCAAAAAGTAATGCAAAACTTGAAACCAATTCTAGAAAAATAGAAAAAATATTGCTTAAACATATAAAGCTATAACATTTAGCATAACTAGCTGTTGAATTATAGCTCAAAAAAGAGAAGAGTTTGTACTTACTTTAAACCACTGATATGTATCACTTTTCTCTGAGATGAATTTGCCAGGATGTTTTTGTTCAGGTTCGCTCCTCTCGGTCCCCTTTTTCGAGTAGATGACTCTTGATCTATGTCAATGTTAATAATTAGTGGATTGAGATAAGACTCCTATGGTTTATTGAAACATAGTACCATGTTAAATGTTATTGACAAAATGTATGTTGTTTCATGTCTCAACACTTATTATTCACTAAGACTTAGCTGAATTTAAAATCTGAAATAAGACTTAGCTGCTTCTATAAATAAGGAGTATACCTCTTGTATCAGGCACCTCTTCACTAGCTTCAAACACTCTGGACGAATCAGCTATTGGTGACATGGAGTGATGTGATTGTGTTGTTGTTGACTGATTACGTGTCACCCTATCAGGTTTCGTTGCTCGATGAACACCTCTCCCTCTGCTACCATAGTACTGAGATCCCCCTCGAACCTGTTGTCAAGTGGTAAACAAACACTAATTTAGTATGCAATAGACCGTGTCACTCTCTATACATAATGCTACCAAGACATGCTAGAGTTCCTAAATTGCAGAAAACGACAAACATACTAAACACATAAAATTGGACCATAACTTTCTGTAAACATTACTAAAAACAGATAATACTACTTTCACCTCTTCACTGGCTTCAAACACTCTGGACTAATCAGCTATTGGTGACATAGAGTGATGTGATTGTATTGGTGTTGACTGATTACGTGTCACCCTATCAGGTTTCGTTGCTCGATGAATACCTCTCCCTCTGCTACCATAGTACTGAGATCCCCTTCGAACCTGTTGTCAAGTGGTAAACAAACACTAATTTAGTATGCAATAGACCGTGTCACTCTCTATACATAATGCTACCAAGACATGCTGGAGTTCCTAAATTGCAAAAAATGACAAATATACTAAACACACAAAATTGGACCATAACTTTCTGTAAACATTACTAAAAACACATAATACTACTTTATGTAAAACAACTACTTACGCAGACATCGCTTCACTATCTTTCCTAGCCTAACAAATAAAGTGCACACTTACTATCCTTGTTTAACATGAACAATATTAAGCATGGTAAAGCTTACATCACTCGTCATCGGAATCGTCATCAGAATCCGATAACTCAAAATCATCTTCATCTTCTTCACTCTCTTCTTCCTCAAATTCTTCTTCATTTTCTACATCCAAGTCATCTACTGATGGGTTAATTGTGCTTTCATGCTCAGGTTGAGGTTCCATGAGTACTCCAACCAGATACCATACCATATGCAGGGAAATCATTAATAGTCCATAACAGAGCCGCTCTCATTTGGAAATTCTGTTCGGTAGAAACATCATACGTAGGAACACCATCCTTCTTCCAGAGAATTTTTAATTCTTCAATTAGCGGCCTCAAATATACATCAATATTCTTCCCAGGGCTGTGTGGACCAGGGATTATTAATGTTAGGAAAATAACCCCCTCCTTCATATACATCCAAGGTGGAAGATTGTACGGTGTAACAAATACCGGCCAACATGAATAAGGTCTAGATGAGTGTCCGAAAGGATTAAAACCATCCGTAGAAAGACCCAACCTCACATTTCGCGCATCTTCAGCAAATGAAGGATCACTGCGATCAAGGTGTTTCCATACTTCTCCATCAGATGGATGAGTAAGAACACCTTCTGGACGACCTTTTTTATGCCAAGACATATGTTCGGCATACTTACTTGACATGAATAATCTTTGAAGCCTCGGTGTAAGCGGCAAATAACGTAGCACCTTGTAAGGTACTTCCTTGTCTTTCCCTCTTTCTTTCCTTCCCTTCTTAAACCGAGCATGACCACAAATGTCGCACTTCTTCTTTTTGGCATCTTCTTTCCAGTATAAACTAATTGAAGTGATCATTTCAACGAAATTCTTTATATATAAAACCCATTTTATATTCTTTATAAAATGGTGTATATTCTTTATATATACACTTATATAGTGCAATTAGAACATTTCAACGACATTAGTAGTTACTAATCGTCACTTATCACCTATTCACAATATTAATTTCGCAGATACTTCCAATAAAGACTAAATGTTCAAATTATGACGTAACTAAGCTCTTATCTCATTAGCACAAACGCGTAAACTCTCGTTATAGCATCATCACCAGTTACATAATCATTCAAATAATAATAAAATCACAATCATATATCATAACTAACTTTATAAATCATCAGCTACATTTCTCATCACATAACTGACATCATAACTAACTTTATAAATCACTACTGATTCAAATAATCATAAAATCACAATCATATATCATAAAATCACCATAACAGTAGAAAATATCTAAAAAAAGGGGGATACATATAGCATATAACATAATTGGCCCTAATTTACATCAAAACATAATCAGCCCTAATTTATCACTAATTAGCCCTAATTTACACCTAACAGCTTAATTTAATAGAATTTCAGAGTCTACCGATGGAGTGACGTGGAGCCGCCGTGAGGCAGTGATGGTGTGAGGCGGTGATGGCGATTCCACAGATTGCTGACTACGAGATGTTGACGGAGCATTGGAGTGAGATGCGAGTTTCCGACGACGGGGTGAAGCAATCGATTGACGCGGCGACACGGTGAGCTGATGGCTACCAGATGTCGACGGAGCATTGGTAGCTGCACGGCCGTGACGACGGCGTTGCGCGACGGAGATGGCGAGTCTGATACGTTGAGCCGCAAGAGATGGTTTTTTTTGTTTGGACTTCATTGTTAAAGTTTAAAGTGAATAACTGAATAAGGCAAGAGATGGGGTCTTATTTAAAGTGTAATATAAATTTGTAACAACTTTTTTTTAATACTTAAAGTTTAAAATTTGAGCTATGTTTTAATGCTTAATTGGATTTGAATTTTTTAATACTTAATTGGATTTGAAATTTTACTACAATAAAAGTTTTATGGTTCACAAATTGTTGGCGGTGTTTTAAAATTTGGGTTTATCTGGACTGAACCGGTTAAATCGTGAACTAATCTGGTGATCGGAAGCCGATTTTGACCGAAAAACCAACCCGTTGGCTTGAGCGAATAAATTAGAAAAACGGTTATTAAAACATTCGTAGTTGAAGATTTACACTCGTAAAAATAACAACTAATATATTTGTTGCTAAAAAATACCAACTAATTTATTTGTTACTAAAAAAATAACAGCAAATTAATTTGTTGCTAAAAAAATACCAACTAATTTATTGGTTGCTAAAAAAATTGCAACCTTGTTAGCAATTTCCTTGCTAAAATTAGATGCTAAATAGATAATTTAGCAACTATTTCTTTATCGTTGTTAAATAGTCGTTGCTATTGGCGGTTTTTCTAGTAGTGTTAGTAGTTTTGAGGCATTTTAAAGTTCTTTTTTTAAGGATTTCTATCGGTTTGGAAGTTCTTTTAAACATCAAAATTTTAAGTTTTTTCACTTTCTTTCTTAGCTTAGTTCTTATTAACTCGATAGTATATTAGTATGTGCATAGGCACTAAAATTGTGCTTTTCACCGAGAGACTCCTTATCTCGCTCAAGTAGCTCGGTAACAATTTTTAAAATTATTTTGGTTATTATTTCGGTTCAAGTCACCACTTTTTCCGCTAGTTGCATACGTGTCACCCAGATACATAGTTAGTTCGCACTACAACATTTACCACTATCCCCAGCGACATTTCCACGCCTTCCCGGGCGAATTTTGAAAACAAAACTCTGCCTATGTTAAGATTGGAAACCAAGATAACGAGACCAAGATAATATTATTTCGGCACTTAGGATTAGTTTGGTTCATTTATGTTTTTGTAAGACAAAACCCTGCCCAACTCAAGACTTGAAACCAACATAACCCATTTGTTACGATAATCAATATAACATATCACTCATTACCAAGATAACCAACTTTGAACAACCAAGATAAGTTTACCGAGACATTGTATCCAATTACAAAGAAGATAGTAAAACAATCATACACTGAGATAACTTTCAAGACAATACCAAGATAACTTAAAAACACACACTCTAACCTTCATAGTATTAAAGCTCCACAATCAAGTTTCATTCACACATTCATCATGACTAGACCAAAAGACATTGCTTCAATAGGTTCTCAAAAACCGACCTCTGATGCTTTATCGAGGTGGTTACATTCAATGGGCACAACGTGTAATCATGTTCATTGATAAAGAACCCAACAAAGAGTTACTTCTTAACTCAATTTTAAAAGGCCCCTGTAAGTTTGCAGACGACACAACTGATCCACATACACATGCTAGCACTAGGTTCCAGACTCTAGCTAATTTGACTAAGGAAGAAAAGGAGCAAGTTCATACATACAAACAACTAATCAATATAATCTTTCTATGAGTATTTAATTCAAAGACCTTTGCAACGGTATACTTTTTATTGAAGATTTCGCTAAATATTTGACGAATAAAGTTTGTTATATAAAGAAATCGTAAATAGCAGGTTAGTTTTTGTAACTCGTCGCATAGTTTAGAGGTACGTTTGCAATCTTTTTTACTTTTTCTCCAAAACGGCGTCGTTTGGTCTTCGTCGTTTTACTCTTTCTTTTTCCTACCAAATTGTCGTTTCATTTATTTTCTATAAACCGATAAAATGGCTTCGTTTTAAGTTGTGATTGATATTTTTATTGAAGAATTCGTCGCTATATTTGTTAGATATTTGACGACTAAAGTTTGAAATCTAAAAAAGTCGTAAATAGAAAGAAGTAGAGAGTAATTTATATAAGGGCTAACGACTTAAAAAGTAATTTAACTTGACACTTTATGTCTTTGTGTGGAGCCATCTTATTTTTTTCTAAATATATCATAAAACTTTTAAAATTCGATCATTGCGTGTATTTTGTGACCATTCTGACATGTAAAATAACCATTTTGCCCTTCGAAATTTGGAAAAAATAAGGGTACAATGGTCACAAAATACACATAATGATCGAATTTTGAAGTTTGATGACATATTGAGAAAAAAATAAGATAACTACACACAAAGACAAAATGTGTCAAGTTAGATGACTTTTTAAGTCATTAGCCCTTTATATAATTCAAACTTTCATACAATTGTACGTCTTTGAGCCCTACGGTTTCTTTGCTACTTCCTTATTAAGTTTTAAAGTTATTGGATAGTAAAGGAGGAAACTATCGACTAGCATACAACTGTATCCCCAAATATAACACTATCTTCGTGCAAACAAATAATAAAAAGAACATAGATAAGAAGAAGAAAAAAAAGAAAGAAAGGAGATGTCTTCAACATGCAAAGAAAACGATTATTCAAGCTTTTAACGTTCATTACTCTTTATTCGTTGAGACAACTCTTGTTCAAAGTGCAGAGGTATTGGATGATTACGTTAGTACCTTGATCGAAATTAATTGTGGGCTTAAGTCCATTAGATTTATGATTATAATTATGTAGAAACCATGTGTCTAAATAGACATGATCTTACTTGTTTAGTCGACCATAAAACACATTCAGTAATACTTTTTAACTATTTTACACTTTTTTGACGATCGATTTGCTATGAATGTTTTCCATATATCATTAACAACAATAATTATACACGAATTTAATATCCAACATAACACAATGATACGATCATAAGAAAGATTAAAGATGAGATGTTGAACGAAACTATGAGCTGTGTAACCATACTTCAATTTACGATAAATCCAAATTACCAAGTGCGTCAAGAACTCCTCCAACAGCACCAGAACGAGATGTTTTTTTATCCGCGTTGTTCATACCATCAAGAATCGCAATTAGCGCCACCACAAATGCATAATCCATATTAGGATTAACTCTTACCATGTATTTTCCTTTGCTAAGTTTGGCATTCTTTAATCGTTGAAATTTATGCATCTACATATCAGAATCAGCCATAAAAATTATATGAAGTAAGCAAATATATCAGCTTTTAAGTAACTCATAATAACGTAACATACTTGGGCTATTGCCTATTGGTATTGAAGATTCTTGCGAATGAATGGTACAATTCTCCTTTGAATAACACCCCTTAATGTTAAAATCACAATTATCCTCGCTACTACTATTATTTGGCAAGTATACATTTACATGCATCTTATGCCACCCAGTTATGTGTTTCGACTTTGAGGTAAATATCAGATCTGAATCCACATTGCTTTCACCCCTAAATACATTCCATCGTTGATGTGCACTCATGTTCTGGAAGAAACACATAGTCAGCTTCGAATCAAGTAACAGACTTCCTATACTAAGCAAACAAAAAACAGCTTAATATATCAAGAAAATTCATATCACCTTCTCTTGAAGTAGTAAAAGGGGCCTGTCATCAGTGTCGAGTAACAACCGTTTGCGATGGCCGATGGAAGGTTGTGTCGGCTGGTTTTACTCTGAACAAAATCTTGTGATCAATATCAGCGATCGGAAGGTTCCCTGGCGCATGTGTTTCGACTATAAGCTCAAGTTGGGATGGTGCAACAAACTCAGGCCCTATCACTGAAATCGGAAGGCTTGCAGGTTGAGCCATGATCACCACACAGAAAAATATCATCATCGTTTAACACTATATATACATAGCTAGTAGAAAGACTTTAAGTAACGTTGTTGACCAATTCAATATTCTTTATGGTCGTTAGCTAGAGACCTCAAAAGTCTCCTACAAACTTTCTTACTTGCTTGGACCCATTTGGACCCATTTGATGTGTAGTTAATTAATTCCACACTCCTAGTTGGTGATGGTAGTGTGGTGGAAACAACTTGCTTGTTGAACTCATTTAAGAGGCTAAGATAGAATTTTCCTTCTTTGTGGGCCGGGACTGCTCATTATATAATCTCTACTATTATATAAAAATGGGTAATGTTATTCGTACCCCTTAGCCCACAAAAAGTACACATGTTTTGTATCTTTTATACCTTTTTGTCTCTTGTTTATAGCACAACACAGATTTTTATCAGTTTTTGTTCTGTATTTTTTTATAGTTTAATACGTTTAACTTGTTAAACTTTTTATATTATGTTCCGTACTTTCTATTTCACAGTTTTATAATATAAACAAAATTTAAAAAAAAATAAAAAAAATAAAAACATAGGAAGAGAGGGTACAAATAACTTTTTAGAAGGGGCCTTGATATCCTATCCCTGTAAAAATATCAGCCTTCGATCAATATAGTAATTAAATTTTACTTGGTGATGGCAGCCTTCGATCATGTACAATATAGTAATTAAATTCAACTTAATAGATTGATTTTATGTTTAGAAAACTCATCCATGCTTGCTTTTTGAGCCGGATAATGTCTTGTAATAAAATACATTGTAACTAATGCATGTCATTTGAATTGACATATTTGTGATGATTCTGACAATATAAAAAGTTTAAATCTACAACTTGTCTTAACAACGTGCATGTATTGTATTAGGTTTTCAAATTGATACTGCCGTGTACGTGATAGTTTTCGACCATCACCATGAATTATTCATGGCTATTTAGAAGAGTTAGACCAAATAGATCCCCGAGGCAAGTTTTCTTGCAACATATGTTCTATGATGATCAAAATCTAAAATCCTTTCGTTTGGAATTAGAATTTAAAAGAGTATTGTTTTATCTGAGTCATACATAACCAATTATATATATATAATCATTAGAGATGTTATTTACCGTTCACGTTAACAACTGTTCATGGCCCAGCCCACCCATCTTAACCTAGTCCATCGTCATTCGGCTTATATTAGATGCATTCCCTCACCTTATTATTAGGTCGACCATACTAGAGCTATCGTCAAACTTCATCTGCGTCACAAATCTCATCAACCCTAACATAGGCAATTTGCCTTGTGGGTTTTAGTTGTGGTTTCACTGTTCTCCAGAATTTACTCAGTCTAAGAAGCTGTCATCCCCAACGAACCTTACGGAAACATCTTCACTTCGGCACCTATGATACATCATCAGACAGTGTTAATTAAGGTGAACAATCACTTTTCAGTTTTAGGACTTTTTTAATTGGTATTTTTCAGATAAATTGACTACGGGCCATTTCCTTATTGTTGAAAAATCAATCCACGGGAAAAAAAATCCATGTGATATAGGCTAAGTTTTAGTTGATTGAGGTGATGCGAAAACATATCTTATTTGATTCTATATTCGTTATTGCAGTGATGACGACTGTCTGCGTGTACATGTTTCGTGCCCATTATATACCAACGCCGGTATTCTGGTGAGGTAGCTTGCCTGGGTTATCATTGCAGCCAAGAATGCGATCACCATGGCGAGGTAACTTGACCCATGTTACGGCTGCAGCCAAGAATGGTGTTTGGTTTGCACAAACGATGCCGTTTTACGTCGCTTGGGCCTTCGTTTCTTTTTTGGCTGAGTATATTTATAATGCTGTAGGGTGCGTTTTATTTGATAGGGATGATGCGAAAAGTGAAAGGATGGTAGAGAATGAGAATCACTCACGCTCGGCAGCCTCCACAAGCAACATCCACAGGCGCACCCATGGTGTAGACTAATGCAAACGCAATTTACTACGTTTCTATTGAAATGTCGCGCTGATCTGTGAAAAAGGGTATGCATAAGCCTAATATTAGATAAAATGTCGCTGGCGATGATGATACTTTCATGTTTAGTGCGCGTTGTTTACCGACACCTGTATGTTGGCTGGGAGGTCACACCGAGCGGGTGATTGCAGCCATGTCGGGCGTTTGGTCCCACTACTTTATTCATAAATCTGAGCCTCAATTCTTATTATTATACATACGCTGATTTACGGATCGATACAATGTCGTTTAACATGGGCTTAAGACGATGCACCAACCAAACCACACTGCATCATTTCACTAAGGTTTATCACCGTTTTCCCAACTATTCTTTTGGCGAATATAAAGGATTGCACCATTGCGGACAGGAGGCGGGAAACTGAACCTACACTGGCCTAAACTTATGTAACGTGTAAGTTGCTAGAGATTCAGGCCTGCTTATGGCGCTTTATTTGTATCTTCACTCATTCTGCTTGCCTAGGTACATATCCTTATTGGGTCAAACCCAAGCTTTTCCTGTAATCCCAAACGAATGGGTCAAACGGGACAACGCCCAACCCAACTGTCGAATGACAGTTAATTAACTGTCAATGACAGTTATTTTCTGAACCGACACAATGGTTCACTTGTACCCTTTCATTTTATATAAATAGTTAGGATCCTGTAAGAACAAAGAGATGATGACAGATTTATACTTTGTAAAACATATTGCAATTGATACAATAATATTTGCGTTTAATCTTTGAATCGATCCAACAATTGGCATCAGAGCCTTTGGTCGAATTAAACCAAAATCATCATTTGCCAGAAAATACAATAAGAACTGTGTTCATATTCGAATCAAGCCGCACAAGATTTTTCCCAGAAAAACTTTTTTACAAATCAAAACACGAATCAAAATTCATTTTCGTGTTTATATTTTAAACAGTCTTTTCGTTCCAGGCAAATCCAACGACGCCACCAAAGTGATTTTTTATCACCGGCAACGAAGGGTTTCACCCATAAGTTTAACCGGAAAAATCATTAACCCCAGAAAAGGGAAGATTAGGCAACTTTTAGATTCGAAACGAAATCAATAACCACAAAAGAATCGGATAACAAAAGTCATCACAGAAAAACGAACGAAAATCAAACACCAAAAGGAACAAACACACCTTTTGAAGATCGATAAATTCGAACCGTTTTTCGAATCAAATTAGTTTTGATTCACAGTTATCCAAGGAGAAACCCCTTATAAACGGAGTGTTTTTCACCACGATCCACAAAGCAGCGAAACCCTAGGATCTCGCACAAAAAGGATCAAGGAGTCCGTGGTTACGAACACATCAAGGAGAAGAAGAGCGAACACCATCGCCATCTCAACCGGTGGAGAAAACCACCAGACAACAAAGAGTCAAAAGAACAGACTCAGTATCAGGACGCCACAAGGAGAACACACACGAATCTCCACAACAAACAAAAAGAGAGGCGGTCCAATATAACAAAAGGGCAACTAGGTTATTTAACCTAAGAGGTTTTGCAATTAAAACCCTCAACTTTTCCCTTTTATTATTTTTGTCTATATAAATTTTTCAATTTTTTTATATAGATAACAGTTTTAGGCTATATACGAAAGTTACCACGATAATTCTAGATTAGTAACTTTTGCCTAGAACCCGAGAAAAAAAATATAGTAATATTACTTACTTTATTTATAAAATAATTTTTAAGGAGTAATTAACCTTAGGTTATTCATTTTAGAATATAAAATCTCCAAGGGTAGTTTTAGAACAAAACTAGCCCCGTTACGTTAGATAGCCTTTAGGCACACAAATTTGAGTACTCATCATAAATTCGACACACTTAGTGTTAGGAATTCTATTTGGGAGATTTTATTAGATATCTTAGAGATATGACAAAAGAGAGTGGTGATACTTCGAAAAAGGAAGTAGGTACTACGAGTACACCACAATTTCAATGTCCATTGCTAAAACCCTCGAATTACTCACTTCGGGCAATTCGAATGCAAATAATCCTCGAAGCAAATGGATTATGGGAAATGATAGAACCCAATGAGAAAACCCAAGTAGATAATAAAAAGGACAAAACTGCTATGGCATTCCTTTATCAAGCCTTACCAGAAGATCAATTGCTTCATTATCACAAGAACACTAAAACCGCAAAAGCCATATGGGACGCCTTAAGGACTAGACACATAGGAGAAGATAGGGTACAACAAGCACGATTGCAAACTCTCAAATCTGAGTTTGAGATGCTACACATGAAAGAAGATGAAACAAACGATACATTTACACAAAAAACTAATCAACCCTGGTAAACAAAGCCGCATCTAGTCTTAGGCATTACCATTGTAGATGAAGTTACTTCTTGATGCAAACTTTTAAATGCCGTACTGATGGGTAGTTGCAAATAGTTGCGTCATTAGAACAAATACTCGAAATCTAGACGAAATGACTATGAAGAAGCAATTTGGTATAGACTTAAGACTTATGAAGGAAAGGATTAAGTTTAAAGACAAGGAAACAAGTGTGGACAAATCAGGTTAAACTAATGTTCACACGACATGGAATATAAAGGAAATATTTTAGAGGAGAGAGAGGAAATCCTCCAAAATTCTCACAAGGAAGAACATGGAGAATTGGAAAAGAAGAAAGGAAAAATTTTAGGAAGAGAGACAAGAAGAAAACTCTCGCATAGGATTTATAATAGAAATAACTTTCAAGAAACGAATTATGATACTAAGCAAATTATCGTTGCTATGAATGCAAGAAATTAGGGCTCATTGCACATAAATGTCCCTTTAAGGACAAATACCAACGGAGCAAGCTAACCTCGTTGAAGAAGACTTGGAACCAACCTTGTTAATGGCACATCATACTAGAGGTTGGAAGAGCAAGAAGTCTCGGTACATAATAATGATGTAGAGATATTAAGAGACAAATCATGGATTAGTCTATGGTATTTAGACATTGGAGCTAGTATTCACTGACCGGAGTGTTAGAGTAGACTTTAAGGATCTAGATGAGGATGTTAGTGGTAATGTAAGATTTGGAGATGGTTCATACATAGAAATAAAAGGAAAAGGTTCAATCGTCATAGAATGTGATGATAGGAAACAAAGAATCATATCACAAGTATATTAGTTCCGTCTTAAAAAGCAACTTATTTGAGCCTTGGACAATTCACCGGATATTGGTTGTAAAGTAGTCATGGAGATGCGAATACGAATTTACGACATAAATCATAAAATTCTTCATGAAAGTCACTCGACAAATAATAACTGACTTTACAAAGCAAAACTAAGGATAGTTACCCCGTCTGTTATATTAGCAAAACTTAAAAGGGAATGATACTGGTTATGGCAACGCATAGTTAGGAACCTGAACTTTGAATCATTAAAAACAAATGGCTCAAAGAAATTTAGTCATGGAATACCCGCATTAAAACATACAACACAAGTTTTGTGATGTTTGTTTATATTGGAAAATATAGTAGAGCGCAATTTTCCTAAGAAGCTAAAGCTAGATCTATTCACCTCTAGATTTAGTATCATGGAGAATTATGTGGGACCCCAATCACACCACCTTACACCATCTGGAGAAATATAATATTCTTGGTTAGAAGATGACTACTCAAGATATTATAGTGGACGTATTCTTAAATAAGAAAGATCAAGCTTTGGATACCTTCAAAGAATTTATAGGAAAGTCAATAGAAATGAATAAGAACAACATTAAAATGTTGTGGATCGGATCGAGGAGGAGAATTCACTTCAAATGAATTCATGCAATACTGTAAGGAAAACGGTATAGCAAGGCAATTAACTGCACCTTACTCGCCACAACAAAATGGAGTTGTTGGAAGGGAGATATAGGCCTATCATGTCACAAACTAGATGTATGATGTAGGCAACCAGCTCATGCCACAAATTTTTGGGCTGAAACTGTCAGAGTGCCTATACTCATCTTCAAACAAATGTCCCTACGAAAAGCATTAGAGGACATCACTCGCATATTGAAGCTATCAACAAAAAGTAGCCAAATTTAGGAAATTTAAGAAATTTTCGATGCATAGCATTTGCAAAGGTACCCATACACATTGACGAAACTGACGACAGAAGTATTAAAATGGTATAACATAGGAATACGAACCAGGATTAAAAGATATCGTTATATTTAGCATATCCAATAACACAAAGGATATGTGTTAGTAGAGATGTGAAGTTTAAGGAGAATGAAACATGGGATTGGAAGGATTACATGAGTGAGCACACTGATAACGAACCAGAATGGACAGATTTCAGAATAGGAAATCTTGAACATCATGATCATGAAATAAAACACAGAAGAAGTTAATGAATTTTCAAGTTATATAATGATGATGATTATGCATCAACCTAAGAAACTCTCACAACATCTAACCATTTCACACACCCTCTACACGGGATCTTCAGAAATAAATCCCAAAACACACCATCTATTCGCCACCTTCTTACTATCAGAGTGAACAAGGACTCAATTCATGTCATAATCTCTCCTTCACACTTTGACCATACACAGTATGAGGTTTAGAACACTTAATGATCTATATGAGAACACTGAGGAATTTCTATAGCTGAAGACGAACCTAGAATTACAAGGAAAGCATCAACGATCAAGAAATGGATCGAGCAATGAAGGTTCGGAATTAGTCTCCAATCAATAGATACAAAATACATTGGGAAATAACTTCTCTACCCAATGGACATAAAGGCAATAGGCTTAAAATGGGTATTTTAAGACCAAACAGGATGGTAATGGAAATATAGTCGAAGCATAAAGCAAGACTAGTAGCCAAAGGTTAATACAAGGAGCATGGATAGTACTTTGATAGAAGTCTTCGCACCCAGTAGCTAGGATGGAAACAATTTCGCCTATACTTGCCATAGCTGCTAACATAAATGGGAAGTTACATCACCTTGATGTAAAATAAGCATCTGCCTACATGGAGGGATTTAAAGGAGAATCTAGGAAGTGTACATTACACAAACCCGAAGGTTTCATTATGAGACAAAGACAAGGAAAAGTCTATAGGCTTATAAAAGCTCTATATGGACCTAATGACAAAGCACACGTGCTTGGAATATAAAACTAGACAACATTTGAATCTCTGATTTTAAAAAAATGTGCACTGGAGCAAGAATCTACACCACAGAGATCAAAGCTCAAAACTGTAATAGGAGTCATATTGTAGATGATCTAATCACATGTGGCACACCAAAGGAAGAAATTGACAATTTCAAAGCTCAAAATGGAAGAAATATTCGAAATGAGCGATTTAGGATTATTAGCCTATTATTTAGCGAGCAAAATCCTAAAGACGATGGAATGATGACTGACAAGTAAAACATTAATACAATGGATCCTAGAACAGTATTAACAAAGATTACTGAAGGAACAATGGTCAAAACTCAACATTGAATATAGAAAGCTTAATTGATGCTTAGTTATCTGCTTCACACAAGGCCCGACTTAAGTTATTTGTAGGAGTACTTAGCTGTTTTTATGCAAGAGCAAAGGAGAAAACTACATGAAAAAGCCATAAGGGACAAGTTCACTATGCTTGTACAAGGAAAAAAAGAGGATCATGGAATCACCTTCCCAAACATAACGGAGGAAACAAAGATACCCTTGGAATACAGCAACCTTAAGTCGACAGTAGCTACGGAGTCAATACTCAAGAAGGAAAAGGAACTACCGGCATAATCTTCTACTACGGAGAATCGCCAATCAGCTGGAGCACACAAAAACAAGCCACTGTAGCATTATCATCATGTGAGTCAGAGTTCATTGCAGCAACAGCAGCAGCAATACAAGCATTATGGTTAAAAAGGTTACTAAGCAAGCTCACACACTCTCAAGAAGAAAAGGTTATAATACAAGTTGACAACAAGTCTGCAATAGCACTTATGAAGAATCTAGTATTTCACGGACGAAGCAAACATATCGACACGAAGTACCACTTCATCAGAGAATGCGTCGAAAGAGAAGACATACAAGTCGAATTCATAAGTGGAGAATACGAGAAGGCATACATACTCACAAAAGCACTCTCGAAGATCAAATTCTTAACCATGAGACAACTCATCGGACTAAAGAACCTACGGAGCAATGTTTGTGATTAGGGGGGAGAATATTGGGTCAAACCCAAGCTTTTCCTGTAATCCCAAACGAATGGGTCAAACGGGTCAAACGCGACAAAGCCCAACCCAACTGTCAATGACAGTTATTTTCTGAACCGACACAATGGTTCACTTGTACCCTTTCATTTCATATAAATAGTTAGGATCCTGTAAGAATCAAAAGATGATGACAGAATTTGTTTGTATAGAAATTGTATTGCAATTGATATAATAAATATTTTGCGTTTTATTTCCTTGAATCGATCCAACAATCCTAAAGTGTGCATTCACACCAACACATAAGTTCATTTGGTAACAACATACGCATTAACCAATGTTACAACAACAATGGATTCCACAGAGAATATACATTCAATACAATCCCATGAGGCGATGAGTGTAAGTTCTCACTTTTGTTGTGCATTATCTGTTACTCATCTGCACGTGATTAGTTGCAACAAGTGCTTTCTATAATCCAACGTATGTATGCTACTGTAGATAGCACTCCATCGAGTATAAAGAGGCCCAAGTCCTATATGCCCCTGCCAACGGCGGCTACCATTTGTTGTAGACTCTCAAACAATTTTTACCGGTAAGAAAACTATATATCCTTATTTAGTATGTTACAACATTGTATGTAACTATTCCTATTGTCTTTTCCTATGTCAATTTCTTTTTTGGTTCTAGCTATTCATGACTATGGGTACTCACGTATGGAAGGCAACCAGCTACACAATTCTAATATACTTGAAGCCACGTCAGCCAACAGTAAGTATGTTGATTGTATGCATATTTTATCTCCGATACTTTCAACATTATATGAGCTGATTACTTTGATTCATTCCTGTTAACATGTATGAAGTAAAAGTACTATTCATTCACCTATATGACTTATAACAATCTATGTGAAGCTGCTGGAAAATTTTATTTTCGCTAGCATGCCTATGATTGGTTTGAGTATAGCTTCAGAAATGGATATGCCATTTGATATCGCTAATATTTCATAGGAGGTACAATTTATATTTTCGCTTTCATCACAATTTTTTCCCAAAAGTATCCACTACTTATGCAAATGGATTGGTTTGGGTTGAATTGATGAGTAGTTCTAATAAGCAATTCCAAACACTCCCTTATACGTGAAATAAGAATGCAAAACTTAGGTTAATAGTGATAAACATTGATAGCTCATTTTCTCACATAATTTTCACTTCCAAGACATAGCTAGAGGTTACATTGACAAGTTTGCATAGCAAACAATTTAAACATTGGAGACTAGATAATGAGGACCGCTAAAGGTGATTTGATGTTATCTTTGTGAAACTGGTACATGTATATAATGGTCCTGCTGCTGAGAAGGATTATTTTACAACTTCAAACGACATATAAGCGAAATGACAAGGACATATACTGTGCACACGACAGGCTACAATCATTAATAAAATTCCAAATGCATGACATGTATGCAGAATTCATCA
The DNA here is from genome assembly GCA_026074375.1 of Tanacetum coccineum. NCBI lineage: Eukaryota > Viridiplantae > Streptophyta > Magnoliopsida > Asterales > Asteraceae > Tanacetum > Tanacetum coccineum. The sequence continues at coordinate 19,753 of BQNB010039480.1, forward strand.
ACCTAGCATTGGACATACAAAGGCAACCTTACAATGATGATTCACAAGAACAAATGAGGAATTGCCACTCTATCGAATCGCTTCTAAATGTGAACCCACAACATTACAAGGTACTATCTATTTTATCCTTTGCACCATTAAAAAAACCTAAATTACAAATAATTAACACAAACATACAAAACATTTCCAGGGAATAAAACTCAACACCAATACAAAAAACAAAGGATAACCTGAATTAACTAACCCATAAAAATATGGCAGATACTATTTCCAAAATGTAAGTGCAACAACAACCATTACATGTGTTAGTCCTCAAGCACAGCTTCGTTCCAAAATGTAATGCAGTGATACAAGGTCTTCAAAACAAAGACACATATGACAACGCCACCTCCTGCAGAAATTGTACAAGAGAAATCCATACAGACATCGATGTCAGGAAATAAAAATGAACCTTCTCCATCAACCAAAGGCACCAAGGAAGCACTACAGGCCATGGCTGAAGAGAGGAAAAAGAAGGTAAAGCACAAACTTTTCCCCTGATTTTGTTACGTGTAAAAATAAGAAAGTACAATAACATGTAGTACTATACTATGCAGAAATGATAAACCACCAGTAAGGTGCACTTAGCACCAGTTTTCTTTACGCAACTTTTGTTTCATAATCTCATAAGAAAAACTACCGTCCCGCGGCAGCGCGCGGGTACCTATGCTTGTAATATATATTGTTTGTCTTTTTTTATTGATGTGTAACAGTTAGAATATAATCGGAGAGGGGGGGGGTGTTAGTAAGCTTAACTCAAACCGGTTTGTTGGTGTATTAGAGCCTTATTTGAAGGAGAAGGAATCACACAACATTGAGAGAGCCAAAGAAAGAGAAACGATTGAACCGTGTTTGATTCGTTGGTTACTATGCAGTCGTGGGATATTTGACACTGTGAGTTTCTTAACCGTTCGATTTTTACGAAATTGGAATCATAGTGTGAATATACACAAATCTAGGATCTCATTCTTGCATGGGAGGTTCCCGAAGGAGATATAGCTTGTCGAAGTTTTTAATTTGGTTGATGTGTTCTCTTCTCGTTTTCGGCTAAGGTTTGACTATCGTTGTGTTGATTACAATTCAATATTTCTAGGTTTACAAGTCAAGATTACTTGGGCAACAACGTTCTTGAAGTTGTTTTGCAAGGAGGTTGATCTATTATCCTCGGGTTATAGGAAATCATTTTTGGTTTTGAGCTTCAAGAAGGAAGCAAGGTTTTGCAAGGGTTTCGACTTCAAGGTGAAAATATTTTTATGTAGGTTCAGTTTTGAGCTTTAAAGGTGACAAGGCTTTGCAACGGGTTCAATTTCAAGGCTTCGGCTTGAAAGAGGTTACTTGGTGGCGAATTTTGATCTATTTAAGAAAGGGTGTCATCAAAGGAGTTTTATGGGTTTTTTTGATTGATTTTGTTCAAGGTTTTTGGTTAGGGTTCTTTTTTTGCATGCATGTGAGTTAGATGATTTAAAACCAAAAAGAAGACAAATTTACTTTGCAATGTTCTCTCTCTTTTCTTCTTCAATAGTAACCAAGAAAAAAAACCAACACAAATATAAACACTAACCTTGTTCACTTGAAGTTTTCTAGGAATTATGTGCTTCCCCATCAGCAGCTTCAAAGGTTTCACCAACCATATGCTCTGAAACTTCGTCATCAAGGGTTTGGTCGACTAGCTTGTTACTTGGGTTTCAAGATTTGGTGTTGATAGGGATAACAGCAACAAAGTTTTCATTTTAAATGGGTATTATGTTTCAAGATTCCATGGGTGTTTGTTGATTTTGTGAAGGGTTTAATTCACGAGTTTATCGATTCTTAGGAGGTTGGATTCATCAAAGCTTGAAAGGTTTTGCATGCACTATTATTTTAGTTTAGTCGATATTTTTGTGAGGGTTATTAATAAGGGTTAATCGTTTTCTCAATGGGGCAGGTGTTGGTATATGTTCAGGAAGTCATATGATACGAACCGGATCGATTAAGAGCTAATAGAAACGATAAAGATAGAGTAATCGAAGTTCAAGAGGTCGAATAAGCTCTCCCAATAAATATGCTAAATAACTAAACCATTAATAAAATTCAACATTCAATATAATCACCATTACAATCCTAATGCCCTATTTATAATAAAAGATATCCTAGACTTCTTGACTAAGAAAACGTAATAAAGGAAACTATTAAATAGTTTGACTAAGACAATATAATAAAGGTAAGTAAATAAATACTAATAGGGAAACTACTATGAAGGTTCTTATCAATACTCCCGGCCCCAAAAACACCTTGTCCTCAAGGTGTTGCTTCAAAATCTTGCCTCACGTGATTCCGGGATCCCAAGTCATCCTTCGCTCAAAGAGAGGTCCATACAAAATATTTGGTTCCAGTTGCACAACAAGGATCATAGTAGAATATAATTCCATCCCACTTCTCTTGTAATTGCTTCCTAACCCTTGGACCACCACCAAATGCAACACATTATCACATCTTAAGACATGCCTAAACGAACAGTAACTTAGTTTTGAGCATGCCTGACCCTCCTGTGTCACATTCATGTGTGGTTTTAGATTACAGCAATCAGGCGTGTCTTGAATATCCTGCAAATCAGGTTCATAAGAGGGCCGCCAATCATCTTCTCTTTGTTCCCTTAAAGAATCAGCAACTTTTATAACATCATCACTTATAAAACGGCTGTCTTTTATCACCTTGCTACTGGTATAACTTTCTCCACTCTTTTCCTCAAAGCGTGGGATAGTGGCGGGAAGGGTGGTGGGTGGTTGTAGGGCTTTGATAGCATTCATGATTTTGGTGAATTGCTGATCTGCTTCAACCTTGTTTTTCTCAATCGTTTCTTGCAACAAAGCCCGTTGTTTCGCAGCCTCTGAGTTGATTGCAGCCTGCTCGATCTTGAACTGTTTCAGATTCGCCTCTAGATCAGTTACCTTCATCATCGTGAACCAACTATTCCTTGTTTTCTTTTGTTTTTTTGTTTTTTTAAACCCTAGAATTGAAATAGCCCTGATACCAATTGATACGAACCAGATCGATTAAGAGCTAATAGAAACGATAAAGATAGAGTAATCGATGTTCGAGAGGTCGAATAAGCTCTCCCAATAAAGATACTAAATAACTAAACCATTAATAAAATTCAACATTCAATATAATCACCATTACAATCATAATGCCCTATTTATAATAAAAGATATCCTAGACTTCTTGACTAAGAAAACGTAATAAAGGAAACTATTAAATAGTTTGACTAAGACAATATAATAAAGGTAAGTAAATAAATACTAATAGGGAAACTACTATGAAGGTTCTTATCATCATCAAAGGAAATTTAGTTTGAGGTGGAATTGTAGAATAGTCGTGGATTGAGGTTAAACCTATTGAAAATGGTGATTAAGCTGATGATTCACGGGATATTCAAACTCAGGAAATCAACTATGAGTTAGCACCAGATAGGGAACGTCCTATAGTATAAAAACCACTCAGGTATATGTCCGACAATGATATGGATGCTTTATGATTTATTGCATTGATATAAGAATATGCACATGGATAATTAATTTTCAAGGATCCGACCCGGTTGCTTGTGAGGGGAAATCCAAGTAGATGGAAGAAGACATTGATACTCGATCTTATATGTGTATGTTCAGCAATGGTTTAGTCAACATAGTGATAGATGACACTCAGAGTATGCATGAGGTATGTTCATACATTTATTCCTTTATATAGATAATATGGGGTTTACGTGCGAGAGCACCGGCGTTATGTGAGTTTTCAAGGGTTTACTGGATGAAGCAAAAGGAAATATAATTGCTATCGAGATCTTCATGAAAAGAGTGGGAATACTATGAGGGTGTCTTGATTGAGGTTTTCAACAGGATGTTGGTACATATATCATTGAGGGGACACTCTACGCCGTCCTTGTTGGGTGGCGTGTCAAGGAATTGTGTTGAAGAAAATAAGAGTAATGGTTATGGATATATGCTGTAGTATATTATGAGTAATACTTAAAGAGGTTTATTTGTATTTATTAATAAAGATTAGGATTAGACATAAAGTAGGACTAGGTAGCTTGGATACAAGGCAAACTAGGCTTTATATATCCGGTTGTGATTTCCTTAACCGACTAGATGAAGGTTTCTACCCTTTCATATCTATAAATAGAGGTGAAGGGATGCTAATTCAACATTCTTCTTACTCGAGTTGTAAGCTTTAGTGGTTCTAATAAAGGGCCATTCGAGGATAATATCGTGTGCATATAATCGTAAACTTGTGTGTTCTTTTCTTGTTTTTCTCGTGTTCTTCAACGGGTTGAGTTGAAGGGTGCTACTTGTTTTTCTCGTGTTCTAATGATTCCACATATCGTATTTCAGGTTGTTGTCGTAATTGTCCAACAAGTGGTATCAAGATCTACGGGTACTCTGGTATTTATTGTTCGAGTGCTAAATCAAGGTTACGAGGTTTGGTTTTGAGATCAGTCGTTTGTAGTAGCGGCGACGAGAGGAAGAAGAAGGACTTGTGTTTGCATGTTCATGTGAATATATATTAGATTCTCATGAACACCTATTTTTCGATTGCGCTTACTCTTCGCAGGTGTGGTCGTTTATGAGGAGTTTTGTGTTTATGGATAATATTTTTCCTCGTATAGAGAGCATTTTTTTGCTTTAACTTCCGTTTTTCACAAGAGATGAGCTAAGAGTGTTATTACTAGGCTTGTTGTTGCGGTGTCAGCGTATTTTATATGGCAAGAGCGAAACAATCGCATTTTCAAGGAAAGGTCTCGCAAGGTGGAGCAGCTAAGAGATGCTATAATATATACGGTTAGGCTCAAGTTAAGGTCTCTTCGCTTCAAAAATTCGGCAAGGGTTGTGCGTTGCTTGGACGACCAATGGCAGTTACCAAAGTACATTGTGACTGGTGTGTAAACTTCATTTCTGGTTGTTGTACGGTTGGTTCACAATAAGGCTGTTTGGGATGTGCATGTACACGAATACATGCATGGGGTTTTCTTTTGTTTTATATTAAGCCGAAAAGGAATTACATAAGGTTGTTAAAGGTTTGGCATGTCAAACCTAGTTGGTTTAGTTTTCACGCTTAGTTACAGCGTTTAGGTTAATATGGTACACAACCATACGCTTTTGTACGTTAACGTTATTTTATGGTGTTAATATATTTACTAGGGTAAAACCTTTTACCAAAAAAAGTTGACAAAAGGGAAATTTGGTTTTCATATGGTTTATACAAAAAGTGAAAGTTTGTTTAAAAACAACTCCAAGAGATTCGTATAGATTTTTATCTAGTTAGATAATATTTGAAGGGTATTTATTGTTGCGGATTTTTATCTAGTTAGATAATATTAGGGTTTTTCTAATCTCATTCGATTTTGAAGGTTTTTTTAGCAACAACCGGTATCTAACACACGACTTATGAGGCTTGTCAGTAAAGTTGGTTAAGATACAACTTTACAAGGTTTTTGGCAATGAAAAGGAAGAAGGCTAGTTTTATAACTAGGTTTCACATCAAGAAATTCGATGGGAAGAATGACTTCGTGTTATGAAAAATAAAGTTGTGTGCTTTAATGGTACAGTAGGGTATGTTCTATAATAATTAACATTTATTTGAAATTCGATTTATTCTTTAATTATATATATATATATATGTGTGTGTGTGTGTGTGTGTGTGTGTGTGTGGAGACTTTATTTTCAGCAACAAATTAAGGTGGGAACTACGAGAACTCTAAAAAACATACATGCACACCTTCAATAATTGTATTTTTTACAATATGTTCTAAATTAAAAAAATATGTTGTAAAAAAAACATATTTTTTCAAAAGAATTTGATGAGAAATTAAAAATACAAATTTTTTCTTTAAATATGCAGACTTTCAAAGAAAAAATTTATATTTCTAATTTCTCATCAAATTTCTTAAAACAAATATGTTTTTTTTAAAACATATTTGTTCTATTTACAACATATGTGCATGTATATTTTTGAGAGTTCTCGCAGTTCTCGCATTTAATTTGTTGCTGAAAATAAAGTTACACTATATATATATATATATATATATATATATATATATATATATATACTATTACAAATATAAAAAATATATATATATAGTAGTGAAGATAGATCATGAGTAATACCTAATTTCGGTGAAAACCCAAAAAAAACCGTAGAAAAACCAAACAAATGCCCTAAAACAACCAATCAGATCCCTAATGTTTTCTAGGCTATCACAAATTGTTTTTTTCAGGCAAATATGGCCGTGCGATTTACTCTCTGTAAAAACCAAAAAAACCAAACAGATGCCCTAAAAAACTAAACAGATGCCCTAAAAAATCTTTTGTATAGCCTGAAAAAATTAGGGCATCTGTTTGGTTTTTTAGGGCATCTGTTTGGTTTTCTGAGTTTTCTGGGATTTCTAGCAAAATATGGTTTTCCCTAGAACCCATCCCTATATATATATATATATATATATATATATATATATATATATATATATATATATATATATATATATATATATATATATATAATGAATAGCGAATATGAATAACTAAGAATTCAAATAGTTAATAGGAAAGATTCTAAGAGTTTACGGAATTCCTATGCATTCAAATTTATGTAATGCGAGCCTACTTACCTCAGAGGTTAGAGCATCGCATTTGTAATGCCACTACAACAAAAACAGGCTAATGCAACCGTTCAAATACGATGCAAATCCTTTGCTAAAGGCTATTTGCAACGGAAATGCAACGAAATCCGACTATTGCAAAAATGCTCCATGCAAATTTAATTTGCAACCGAATTGCAACAGGCATAAAACTTTTTGAAACCGTTTTGCAACAAAAGATCATTCGTTGGAAATACATACTATTTTTGCAACGAAGACATTTTCTCACAATTTTGCAACGAATATTTTTTGCATCAACATATTTGCAACGGTTATATTTTACTTCGGGTTTTGCAATGGTAAATTTTACAACCGCAACGTTTTGCAACAACCAAAATTTTCGTTAATGAAGATGCAAATCCATTGCAAAAACATTCACGCTTTTTTATTAAAAAATAGCATTATTTAGCTTTTCGTCAATCCAGTTTTATCCCATAATACGCAAAAACTCAAAACAAAATATCTCTAAATACACAAATCAACCCGATAATATTAATCATCCGAATACCCAAAATATCATAAACGTTGTCAAAAGCATTCTATCCAACTCAATGTTATGAGTTATAAAGTTATAGAGTGTATCAAAAGCTTTACCAAACACAACATTTTATTTACTATGGGCAAGAAGTGGGGGTTGTTGTGTGTTTTGTGCAAACATCTCACCAATCTTTGCATTCGCCTCTTTCACCATTTCTTCCTTCATTGTCGAATGAGACTTCGAGTTTTTCTTCATATTGCTTGTTATCTTCTTTAGCTTTCTCCAAAAGGTCTTTATCACTTGTTCTCGCTTGCCTCAGCTCTTCGAGAGACTTTTGCAATACTTCAACCTATAAAGCAGCATATTTAAATCAATATAACTCGTCTTAACATATAAATACCCTATACAACCTGCCCACAACCTGTTGTTTCAACCCATTACAACCTTTTTTTAGACATGTTTCTGCACAAGAATTATAACAATGTAAGGACACTTACAATATGTGACCTCTCATTAACCAATATCGGCTCAATCAATCTTCCCCTATTATGGTTGACCTCCTTCCCCATCTGACCCGCCTACCCTATTTGACCCGGATGTACCATCTAACCCGCATATACCATATGAATCGCTTGCTACAACTCACCCACCTACTTTACTAGATGTGTGTGAAGTCGACTATTGAACCAACAACGACCTTGTTGCTTTGAGTGTATGGGCGAAAGTAACCTCTTTATTCTTTTTCTTGTAAATGTGTATGCTTCTCTGTCTAGTGTGCTTGAAAAGAGAGAAAATTGTTAGTGTTTTCTTCGTATCTACAGATCTAGTGTGTGGTTTTGAAGAAGTAAAAAGAAGTTTTGATGGTGTTGGTGAGTGGTCAACCAAAAATTTGGGGAAACCTTAGAGGGAACTTGACTTTTGGGATGGGCGGGAAATGAAAAATTAGATTAGGTGGGAACAATTTTGTTAGTATAACCAAAACAATTTTGTTAGTATAACCAAATTATATTAGGTGGGAAATGAAAAATTAGTATAACCAAAACAATTTTGTTAGTATAACTAAATGTATTGAAACCGGTTGAATCGGTTCCCGTGGAAAAAACGGGTCGACTTAAACCGGGTTTCATATTTTCGAAACCCTGTTAAACCCGGTCGAAAGCAAGTTAATTATATATATTTGCAGCGTACTTTTATTTTTACATATTGTATTTGTTACTAAATGATCTTTAGGCTTAATATAGGGAATATTCATGATTTATACATATTTTTTTTTGTATTATTGCAAATATTTATTTTTTTTAATTTGTGTAAGACCGGGTTGACTCGGTGGTCGAACCAGTAACCCGGTGACTCGATCGAATCGATTAAAAACCCAGTTTTCAAAAAAATTGAGTATAACTCATCTTTTTAAATAAAGAAGACAAAAAAAAATTAATTGCGAGTACTAGCGGTGTTTCGGCCGGTTCGGTTAGTTGGAAGATATAACTCATATAAGTTGTACTATCTCACAAGCTCAATATAACCTAAGTGTAGAAGAAAGTCCATTCAAGAGTTACTCGAGCTCTTCTCGCTATAAGCTTATCTTCAAAGATGCGACGATATGTGTCATTCTTGTTTTCCCCAATCGATGAACACAAATTGATAATATACACCGGGTAACGTTAATGATATCATTTAATCAATATTGAGTTTATCTAGTTATTTACACTATAAGAAAAAGAGACGAAATATTCTCCGGCGATATATGTCGTCGGGGAAAACTCGCTACATGACAAAATCTCATCTGACGTGGCACTGATTGTGGTAGACTTTTTGTCAAAGTTTGACTAAAAGTTTCTCCGGCGACTTGTTGCCGGGGATACTTTCGTTAGACTTTGATAAAAAAAATGCTACTAAAGTCTTGGCGGCAAAGTTTCTCGCCGGGGAAAGTGTTATGTCAGGTGTGGTTAACCAAAGTCATTAGTTTATGACGTTGCTGGAGTGACGTTGCCTGAAGTATCCCCGACGACAAGTCGTCGGGGAAGAGTTTAGCCGTTTATCGACATTAGTTAACTAAAGTGATTAGTTAACGACTTTCGTTGACGAAAGTATCCCGACACATGTCGTATGGGAATCATTTTATAATTATTAATTTTAATCATTTATATATTTATTATTTGTAACGATAAAATATCGACTCATCCGTTGCACATCTAATGTATAACGATAGCATCTCGACTCCTCCGTTGAACATCTCATGTCCAACAATAGCATCTCGACTCATCCGTTGAACATCTCATGTACAACGATAGCATCTCGACTCATCCATTGAACATCTAATGTATAACGATAGCATCTCGACTCATCCGTTGAACATCTAATGTATAACACTCGACTCCTTCGTTGAACATCTCATGTACAACGCTAGCATTTCAACTCATCCTTTGAACATCTAATGAATAATGAGAGCATCTCGACTCCTCCTTTGAACATCTCATGAACAACGATAGCGTCTCGACTCATATGTTTACCATCTAATGTATAACAATAACATCTCGACTCATCCGTTGAACATCTCATGTACAACGATAGCATCTCGACTCATCCGCTGAACATCTAATGTATAACGATATCATCTCGACTCATCCGTTGAACATCCCATCTACAACGATAGCATCTCGACGCATCTGTTGAACATCTAATGTATAACGATAGCATCACGACTCATCCGTTGAACATCTCACGTACAACGCTAGCATCTCGACTCATCCGTTGAACATCTAATGTATAACGATAGCATCTCGACTTCTCCGTTGAACATCTCATGTACAACGATAGCATCTCGACTTATCCGTTGACCATCTAATGTATAAAAATAACATCTCGACTCATCCGTTAAACATCTAATGTATAACGATAGCATCTCGACTCATCCGCTGAACATCTAATGTATAATGATAGCATCTCGACTCATACGTTGAACATCTCATGTACAACGATAGCATCTCGACTCATCCGTTGAACATCTAATGTAAAACGATAGCATCACAACTTACAACGATAGCATCTCGACTCATTCGTTGAACATCTAATGTATAATGATAGCATTTTGACTCCTCCGTTGAACATCTCGTGTACAACGATAGCATCTTGACTTATTCGTTGACCATCTAATGTATAAAAATAACATCTCGACTCATCCGTTGAACATCTCATGTACAACGATAGCATCTCGACTCATCCGCTGAACATATAATGTATAACGATAGCATATCGACTCATGTGTTGAACATCTCATATACAACGATAGCATCTCGACTCATCCATTGAACATCTCATGTACAACGATATCATCTCGACTCATCCGTTGAACATCTAATGTATAACGATAGCATCACGACTCATCCGTTGAACATCTCATGTACAACGATAGCATCTTGACTCATCCGTTGAACATCTAATGTATAACGATAGCATCTCGACTCCTTCGTTGAACATCTCATGTAAAACGATAGCATCTCGACTCATCCGTTGACCATCTAATGTGTAACAATAATATCTCGACTCATCCGTTGAACATCTCATGTACAATGATAGCATCTCGATTCATCCGTTGAACATCTAATGTATAATGTTATCATCTCGACTCCTCCGTTGAACATCTCATGTACAACGATAGCATCTCGACTCATCCGTTGAACATCTAATGTATAACGATAGCATCTCGACTCCTCCGTTGAACATCTAATGTATAACGATAGCATCTCGACTCATTCGTTGAACATCTTATGTACAACGATAGTATCTCGACTCATCCGTTGAACATCTAATGTATAATGATAGCATCTCGACTCATTCGTTGAACATCTCATGTACAACGATAGCATCTCGACTCCTCCGTTGAACATCTAATTAAATTTGCAATGACGAAAAATAAATTGTAATTTCTTTTAGGCTTATTTTTTATCTTTCGTTGCAATTATAAAAATTTGCAACGAAATTGCAACGGAAAATAAATTTTAATTTCTTTTAGACTTATTTTTTTGTATTTCGCTGCATTTTCGTTGCAATTATGAAAATTTGCAATGGAATTGCAACGGAAAATAAATTGTAATTTCTTTTAGACTTATTTTTTTGTCTTCCATTGCATTTCCGTTGCAATTAAGAAAATTTGCAACGGAATTGCAACGAAACATAAATTGTAATTTCTTTTAGACTTATTTTTTTTGTCTTTTGTTGCATTTCCGTTTTAATTTTGTATATTTGCAACGGAAAAAATAACAATATATGTATAAGAAATTAGTTTATATTTTGCAACGGATTTGCAACCATTTCTTTGTCGATGCAAATTTGGTTGGTAATTCGTTGCATTATGGTTGCAAATTTGCAACAAAAATATACCGTTGCAAACTTTTCGTTGCATTAGCCTGTTTGTGTGGTATTGTGCGATGGTCATCGGTTCGATTCTGATAGTCGACTTTCTTCAATCTATTATGGAACGCAATAGACCTCTCGCGGATATGGAAAGCACTTGAAAAGCTGCTTTTAATAAAAGAAATGCACACTAAACCATGAGTCTAAGCTTGGGAAGAACCCAGGTTTTCAGAAAGTTACATGGGAAAAAAACCACTACTGCAAAGAAATTGGATGAAGTTGACTATCTAATATAATTGATAAGTCCTTTTTAAAAAAAAGCAAACAGAAATGAAAAAGAATCTATGTGTCAATAAATATTGAGTCCCGCTACGAAACTTGGTTGATCATGAAATATGATATTTTAAATTTTAAACTTGATTTGGCAAATATGATATCTGAGAATTGAGGATGGAAGCTAATCAATACTAAATGTTCCGTACGTCGTTTACCATTGGTCCCCTTTAAAACAAACTGTGTGAGACAATTCTTGTATGGGTGGGAATTCCCTTGACAGTGTATTATATTATTGCGGACTCTGAATTCAAGAGAGTTGAAGAAAAAGAACTAAAAGAAAAAAAATAAAGAAAACTGCCAACAAATAAATGTAAGAGTGAAAGGTTTCATCGTTCAGGTAAAAGCTCATTACATGAGGAGCTTTCAAAGTTTAAGCCAAGGGGTGATGAACCGTTACTCAATACTTCCTATGTCATTCAGTGGGTCAAATGAAGAAAAAATTGTCCAATGAAGAAGTCCAAAGGTGGGGAAGGGAAAGCATAATTAATGAAATACAAACATCTTTTGGATGACGAGGGTAAACGCTTAATTTATAGAAGCCTTTTAGTAGCCGATAATGAAAATGAGGAAATGACTAATTGGTAATGGATTGGGGGGGGGAGGGGGGGGGGGTTATTTATCATATTACACTTACAGAGGGATTTCCTTGTTAGATTACTTCATGGGTTTTTGGTTGATGGTTTCGTTCAATTTAGGTGAATAACAAACAAAGCATATCTAAAGGAACAAGAAAAAAAGTAAAGATACAGTTACATGATGAACAAGCTTTATTAAACCCACGTAAGGCCCAATGGTTAAAAAATAATATTTATTTTATTGTTTACACTTGAAAAAATAAGGTTAAACTTAGAAAGATGTAGATGGGTAGAATCAAGAGTGATCAAAACAACTATGAGATATGATTGGGAAACATGAAAAAAAATATGTTTGTATACTTTTGAAATCAAGAGTGTTGAACTTTTGGTGTACAAAAGCCATGAAAATTCAAAACAAGTGGATTCAAGCTACTACGCTCTAAACAAGTTTGGTTTAAAGCTACTTGGTCCATAAACAAGTTGGGGTTGAAACAAATTCGTCCTTGTTTTTAAACCAAAGACTTCCATGGAGCGTACATTTTTTATAAACATGTTTTTGGTTTTTTGAGTTGGAATTGCAGGGAGAATCAAGATAATCGTTAAAGTTCGAGGTTTTTCCAAGTTCGTGGGTGATGAAATGATTTTTTTTTTTTTTTTTTTTGTTTTTTTTTAATTATCTTAAGTCGAGGTTTTTCAAGTTAGTGTGATGATGTTGTAGTGACTGAAAGAAGATTATGTCTATTTAATAGAGGTGATGGGGATGCTAATTCAGCATTATTCTTACTCGAATTCTTAGATTTATTGTTCTAATAAAGGGGTGTTCGAGGGTAAGATCGTGTGCATATAATCGTAAACTTGTGTGTTCTTTTCTTGTTTATCTCGTTTTCTTCAACAGGCTTGAGTTGAAGGGTGCTACTTGTGCTCGATAAACAACCTATGGTTAAGTGATTCCGCGTATCATACTTCGGGTTATTGTCGTAATTGTCCAACATATGAAGATGAAAGCGCAGAGGGTCTGCTCGAGACCTGACATAGCATCTTCAAAGATGTGGGTATGCTGGATGGATTTTGATTTTCTGAACTGGTGAATATTATTGGTGAATTAGACTTGTTTATAGCTGATTCCGCATAACTTATCACTACTCATAGAAAAGAAAAAAATTTAAGTATCAAAAGTGTGCCGGATAGCTACCTAAATGAAAGAGAAAAATACACTCATTTTAAAGATGTGATTTGTTCGATCTATACACTAACGAGTTTTGGTCACATAAGAAATGTTTGCACTCAGTCATTTTCAATTTTAACATTGAAGAGAGTTCCATTTATTGTATAAAAGATGAGGAATTGAAACTAAGAAGAATCTAAACATTGAATCAACTATCGGTTGCTACAAACAAGGCTATGGCAAAACTCTAAATAACAATCTCGGATCATAGCCGGCTTCTATCCCTCTCTTACACCACTAACAAAGATCGTCGTCATCCACAACAAAGTATAAACTCTTAGAAGATTATTCGCTACTTTGATTGGGGTTTTCATGCAATTTAGTATATAAACATGTAAAGAAGTACATATGTGATACTAAAAGAACTTTTGATATTTCTTCTTATGAGGAATGGTACACTTGGTTGGTATCTTTTAGGCTTCAGGCAAATCTCAAAGCGGTGTTCGAAGGCATCTTCTATTGTTTATGGTGGCCGGTTTGGATGTTCCGTGACAAGATTCTTTTCGAGAATGATACTCCTTCACAGGCGAGGATTTTTGATAACATTGTTTCTAATTCTTATTATTGGTGTAAGTTTAGATGTAAAGCCTCGTTCAAATGGATCGATTGGCTCAAAAACCCGTATCTTGTAATTGTCTAATTCTAGCTCCTTGCTAGTCGTTTAATAAAGCTACTGTTCAAAAAAAAAAAACTATTGATATTGTTTTATGAGTGGTAAAATAATTGTGATATTCTACCTAAGTTTGCTAAAAACTCGCACACATTGGACGAAAAAAAGGCACACAATACAACTTTCACTAACCCCTTATTATTTCTCTCCTACCTTATCAGAATTATGTAGCTAATATAGGATTACGAAACGTGTCTCTTCTTGACGGGAGGCTCATCTTTAGCCTGAGAAGGTGGAGGTAGCCATTCAATCATTCTTGAACCAGGCCTACCTTCTTGTTGTTGCTCATCATCCTCATACACCAATCTAGCGCCACACATTTTTACCATACAGTCTGCTCCATAGATGTCAAATGAAACCGTAATAAACTTCTTGGCTTTCTTCCAATCGAGTTCTGATTGATGATAGCTCATCAACATCTGATCTGACTTGATCCCTATGTTTTCATATTGAAATATAGAATCTGGAATGGGGATTTCAACCCCAACGGGAGTACCGTTGAAGTTCTTGAATCTATATCCAATTGACCCATAGCTACTCTTGAGCCCATTGCGTCTTCTTGGACTAAAAACAAGACAAAATGCTATTCCTTTGAACTTTTCATAACACCAATCGGTAGGTAACTCCACTTTTACGCAGTCTCCATTGTTTTGATGACTAAGCCACCCAGGAATGCTACTTACCGGTAGTAATACGCTCACCAATTTATATGGATCAATACGTCCCTACAAAGTAAAGGTCACGAGAACATTATCATTTGTGAGAATAATTTTTTTTATGGATCAGTGCATTAAAATTTGAATACCAATTTCGTCCCATATGTTCAATTACTATTTGTAAATTAGTAAACTTGGGCAATTGATGATAGATGTTAAAAGGTGAATACTGAGAGAAAAAACCTGTGGCAGCAGCACGGCAATCAGATTTTCCACAGATTGATTCTCGAGCACTTTTGCACAGTTAGTGAAGTCAAAACATTGAATGCTACTTTCATACGTGGTTGATTTAGCTGGTATTTCCTGAAGTGATACGCAGTCTTGTGCCTCAACCAATTGAATGTTTGGTGGAAGTTCTGGCAACACTTCAATGTTCTTGCAACCAACCAGACCAAGTGTTTCAAGTCTAAAAAGTTTACCAAAACTTGGCAAACTTCTGAAATCATTCCCACTAAGGTTTAGTGTTTCAAGCATCGATAAATATTCAATTCCATCAAGGCTTGCTTCCATAAGGTTGCAGTGACTAACATCTATATCTCTTAAGAAACGTATGCTGGATAAAGAAGGAAATACTGCACTCGGTGGATGGGCAATGGTGCTCAGTGTAAATGAAGGCCACAGGACCGAACCCCATGATTTGGTTTGCATCTCTTCTCGTTGACCTAGTGTAAAAACTTGAAGATTTCCAAGAGAGGATAAAGAATAAGGGAGTTCATCAATTCGAGTACCATCAGCATGAAGCTCCATTAGAGCTTTCATGTTTCTAATATGTTCAGGAAATCTGTTCAAATTTTTGCAACCAGAAAGATTAAGAATTTGAACATATTTCAATCAGGAGGACTCACAAGACTGGTGCAATTTCTCAAATTTAAGACAACGAGACTCGCGAGAGTTCCAACCGATGGGTGAACTTCAGTCAAACTTTCACAACCGTCTAGTATTAGTTCTTCAAGGTTCGGAGTTTCGGTGAAATCTGGGGTCTTTATTAAGTTATGGCAGTGACTAAGATTCATTGATATCAACTTTTTGAAACCCTGCGTACAAAATGAAATAAAATGTAACATTTGACATTGTAGATTGCAGAGGTTGGAAACAAGGAACAACAGAAACATTAATGGGTTTCAAAGCAGTTTCGAGTTGGGTTTACTCGCAAACATATTTGTGTCCCTTTAAAATAAAAAATAATTACAAAAATTATTTACAATACATTAATAATCTAAATTTTTATTACACTTTTTTTAAATCGTTTTTAATGCACACCTTAAAGTAAAGTAATTTGAGTTGTTCACACTGGAGCCATATAGTAGTTCAAATATCGCACTGGGTGGGCGCATGAGCAGAATAAGATGCCAAGACCTTTGGTGTTTCCAGAAGTGTATCGTGATAATAATCTGAGGACAAACCTCAGGCGATCATGATACAATCATGCAAGTTCAAGAATAGAGAAGGAAGAAAAATACATGAGGAGCAGATTTTTTTGGGTAACGCCGTCTACTGATACGAAGAATCTGCGGAGATGTATATAATTATGGCATACGTGTGTCTAGATTTGATTTACCTTTTCACTCTGTTGATGGAGAGATAATACGTTGATCGGGGGGGACACACAGGGCGCCCGGCCGAGCTGGGAGGGGGGGGATAGGATCTGTTATCGGGGCATGTCCGACAGAATCTAGATATTAGTATAAAACCTTACGAGTAGACAGATCTCACTGGGTAAATACGAGCAATGATCGACTTATCAATAGATGTGTACGATTCTCACTACATTGGGAGGTAATGGATAAGGGGAATTGTATAAAGCAGCGAAGATGATCAGTGAGGGAGATCGGGATCATAACTTACGTAACTGTCATATCCTTAGTCTGTTGGTGGCCTTGGGATCAGACGCACGTAAACGTTGCAGCCCGTATTTAGAGTGTGGGTTCATGGGCCTGCAACGAGATAATGAATATAACTACATTGTTAGCTCCGTCTTTAACTCGTGCGTATTTAAGAGAGGACTATAGTGACTTGCCAACATTCTCCCCTCTAAGTTCAAAGCTTTATAAAGGATAATCTTCCGTCCTTGTTCATTTACACTGCTTCGAATCCTTTGGTGTTTGCTGTGACTTTATCGGCTCAGTAATTCGAGTACTCGGAGATGCTCTGTTCAGGGGGTTAGATTGTGTCGATAGCCAAGTCGCCACATGAATGCTTTTTGGCTTTTGTTGGTTTGTTGCAAAAGTTTTATCATCTCCTATCATCATCACAACAGTACCATCATAGCCTTGTCCCCATTATACTCATACATCTTCATCTTTGGCATCATTGCCTTTGTCAACCATCATGGTTGTAGGGTTCATCATGAACCGGGGTTTCAAGGTTGATTTTCTTCTCTTTTCTTCTCGATTTCTTATGAACACAAACTGTGTTCTTCTCTCTTTTGTAACAAAAACGCAGCCTATGTTTTCTTCTTCTTCTTTCTTTCTGTTCGTCTCTCTTGAATGATAATTGGACATGAATTGTTGTGTTGTTTGATCCCTTGTCGCTCTGATACCACTGTTGCACAGGTCTGATGGGTTTCCAGGATCGAATAATGATCAAACAAGCATCATAACAATCATCAATCAAGAATAAAAGGAAAAGAAACAAGGAAGATTTGGGTTGAACCCTTTAATGAATCTGATGTTATAAATCTGAAAG
Organism: Tanacetum coccineum; assembly: GCA_026074375.1. Lineage (NCBI taxonomy): Eukaryota > Viridiplantae > Streptophyta > Magnoliopsida > Asterales > Asteraceae > Tanacetum > Tanacetum coccineum. The sequence continues at coordinate 37,500 of BQNB010039480.1, forward strand.
GGATAATTGTGATTTACATAATCCTTCGACTTATTTAAACTACATGAACAGGTTATGATGAAAAGTGTGTCGTTACAAAAGAATCAACAGTCAAGACCCTTCACCATAACTGTAGGAATAACCGTTTTCCCTACACTAACGTTAAACTGTCAAATCCTAATTGAATGGTGCCTTGGCCAGACTCTAAAACGTGCAACCTTTTTATGTTCATTGGGCTGCAACATTTACCATAATAACTAGGATTACAAATTACGTAAATGTTCTGTGTAAAGTTTATGAACTTATACTTCCAACAAAAACACATTAAAAGTCACATATACAACAGAATTTTTACGGGTATGCCTTTTGTTCCGCTCCAAATTTCTTTGATATAACTATACGACAAATCAAGGATTACGAGGTTCTCGGGGTAGAATGTCAAAGGTAATTCTGGGAAAGGGAACCCATGCCAACAAAACAACCTTAGTTCAGAAGTAACATTATGTCCAAGCTTCCAGAAAATTGCATTCACTTTGTTTACTAGCCCCGAATCTGTTTTCACGTATTTTTCATGACATCTCAAAGGTTATCCCAGGATCCAATCATAAAGGTTAATAGTCGAAGACTATCAACTTTCAGGAAGGTTTCACATAAATATTTATTTGAGCTTGAAACACCATAGCTAGGCCTTTAACAGATTCAGGTTCCTGGACTAGTTAATATGAAAAGTTAGTTTATGTATCTAAAGCCAGACAGAGAATTTTTGAAAGCTGAAAAAAAAACAAGATAAAAAAATCATAGCCCACACACGTATAACAACACAGTGGGCGATTCTTATAAGTGGGAACATGGAAAGTGAATGGGAAAACACGCAAAGTTTTTAGAACAACGATGTTTTCTATTCGCAGATCTGAGACCAGACAACGTCTCATTGGGCTGGAGACCAGCTACAGCTGTTTATCTGAACATTAGTCCCAAATCCGATCATGTGAAGATGAAGTTATCTTTTTTCCTCAAATGTCATCCCTTTCCTGATTTATTAATATTTTTTAGATGCAAATTGGATTATTATTGGCAATTTATGTTCCATCATAACTTGTTATATTTATATGGAGCAGACATAATTTTGAAATTTTGGCTGAACACGCACCAAAGAAGCGGCATCATATGCAAGGACCATCAATGTTCTAAAAGATGATGGAAGATTGGATAAAAAGGAAAAAAGCAATGTCAGGAAGTCACCTTATCCTTGTTTAATACATGAAGCACATCTATCGAAAACCACAATCTGCTCCGCTTATTCCAGTTCTTCAGATATCCTTAGTGTACAGATATGCACCCTTCTCTTGTACCAAATCATGCATTTGCATCCTATCAGAATGAATTGATATTAGGGACATATCCATAAGAACTCTGATATTCGTTGCAGCATCCAAATCACAACCATTAAGCACTTTCATTACATAATCTCTCTTCTCCCCTTTGAAGAAACAAGAAATATCAAGAAAGATGTTTTGTTGATCGAAATCTAGCACATCATAACTTATCCGAAGCACTTCAGTTGACTTTCCCCATTCCTCTACAGTCTTGCGAATAGAAGAACTGCCCAAAAATCTTAAGAGCAAGTAGGAGTCCATTACATAGTCAAACTACTTGGCGAGCAAGATCTTCAAATTCTTCTTTTGGATGTTTGTTTCTAAAAGCGTAAAGACTAAAAAGCTCAAGAGCTTCATCATCATATAAAAATTCAACTTCATATATTTCCTCTACTCCGTAAGCATTAAACAATTGTTTATCTCTACCAGTAACAATGATAACACTTCCCGGCCCAAACCAATCACGTGAACCAACTAAAGCTTCAAATTGGTTGTAATTAGACAGTCATCAAGTACAACAAGTACCGTGGTATATACAGTGTTTGAATTTAACGATAGAGTAGGCAAGAGTCTTTTTTCCAAAATAAAATTCAGGAATGACAATATATATGTTTCATGCTAAAAATAAATACTGATTTCATAAGTCCATGAACTTTATATGATATACGATATGGTATGCTTGATAACTTGTTCAATAAGCTAGAGTTAAGTAAGGTCCTTTGAGTACCTTTTTTCTTGACAATCTGCTCTTCAGTATTCTGATCCCTTTACTTATGCTACGTATTTTAGGAACTTGTATACTTAGCAGATCTTCAAGAAGCTTCTCCTGGAGATGGACTAATCCATATCGTTTTTCAACACCTTTAACGTCGTCACAAAAACTGTATGCTTCGAAATGTATATGAAGCAAGTTATAAATAGCTTTGGCAATGGTCGTCTTTCCTATACCACCAATACCACATATTCCTATCATATTAACTTTTCTTGAATCCATATATTGCAAAAGGCCCATGTGGTTTGCTCGGGTGTATAATCCCACCAGATTTTCACCAGCATCTAACGGCCCACCACTAGTTAATTTATAGAAAACTTCATTTGAAATCCTTTCTATAAACTTTGGCTCCTGCCTGCAAAATTATAAAGAAACATGTTCCACTTATGTTAGTACAATAACCATCAACAAAACAATATCAAGTTTGTAGTAGAATTAAGGAAATGGAGAACTTTGACATCGTTCATTGCACATTTTAAACTATGAAACTAAATTTCAAAAACTAGATATATCCAATTATAAATACACCAATATAGGGAACCCAAGTTTCCAACCGGTATCATATATCAAGCCTATATTCATTTTACCAAAATTCAGTCCAAAGTTTAAATTAATTAAGGCTGAATGTCGGTGGAAAACACCCTGGAATTGAAAATCATAGTGAAACTAATCTGGAAATCAAATGCGCCAAATTGAAGAAATACCCATTGCTAGCTTGGAAGTTCCAACCAGATAAAGTTGCACCCAAGTTTATAAAAGAGTGCCCGAACTTCATACTAATTATCATTTCTTTTCTTGCACTCGAGGATCTTCACAAGCTCCCTCAGACACCATGTTGATGAAGCGTAGTCATTTGAGAATATAACTATCGAAAACCGTGATTGTTGAATGGCTTCATAGAGTCCGGATGATATCTCTTCTCCTCTCTTTAACTTTTTATCATCCTTAAAAGCATAAATACCTTTTCTTTCGAAATCACTGAAAAGATGATTAACAAATGTTTTACGTATATCTTCGCCTCTAAAACTAACAAAAACATCGTAATTCCAACTTGGAGCAATATGTGAAGACGATGGCGCCATCAAATGGATATTAATTTTAAGTCTAAAGTATATTCAAAACTAATATCGCGTTCCAACCAATCAAGGAAAAGAAAGATACCGGCCTGCAAATAGTAAGACCGCAAACAAGTAAGCAAACAAGCGATGGTATCTGTCTATTTATGTCTAGACTATTTTTCAAAAAAAAAAACTGTTGGTAATCAAAGGACGAAACAAACAAACAAAACGGTAAATGAAGCACAAGCTTTAATCCAAATTATCGAATCAAATACAAAGATACCAAAATTCAAAAGTATCAAATTCTAACTCGAAATATACAAAGTTTTCTAATGATCCCTATTTATAACAAATTAATGACCTAATTGTAAAATTCTAAACCGACTCAAATTAGGAAAGATACAAGACTTACGATCAAATAAGAAAACAAATCTTAAAATGAGAACCACACATTAGAGATACAACAACTTAAGTTAAATGCATCCCTAATCTTTCAAATGCATCATAATATATTTTCTAGCTAAAAATTAGATAATATTAAATGTATTTTATCAAGTTAGACGAATCATATGTATATTTCATCCCCTGCGGGTTCAAATTTGTTGATACTACTACTACTTTGCATCGTTTTCACTTTCAAATCACTTTTGAAACTAATTGGGATGCATCAAAGTATAAAGATGCATCCAATTCAAGTCTATAAATTTTATGTTTTCTTCTCACTAAATACTTACCCAATATACTAAAACTATATAATCAAGATGCCTTGAGCCATGGAAATTTAAATACTATGAAAGTCACTATGTCAGGGGTGGACAATGGTGACAATGGTCTGGATGTGTTTACAAACTAAAAAATGCAACTTGAAATCAGAATAGTCATTTTTTTTGTTTTACACTTTTACTACAACAAAATAGATATTTAGTGACAGAGGTTTTGATGACACCTAAAAGTGTCATTAAATACACTTTTTAAAAAGTGTGGGCCAAAGGCTAAAATTTTGAGATTTAATGACACTTTTTATAAACAAAATGTGTCACAAAGGGAAAAAAGATATGTACTCACTTTTTTTTGTCAGTGTATATAAACTTTTACGTACCACACTTTTACCTATATTTTTTTAAGTGTGAGAGAAGCAAATAAAATTTTTAATGACACTTTTATATAATTTTTGGGCTACTTTTTTACTTTTAGTAACGCTTTGGCCATTCTTGCAAAAAAGGTTTGAATCGGTGGGAACACCCTGGTCCCATGCATTTTTTGATGCCAACCGGACCCTTCCCCAAGGACCCGGCCCCAGGCAATGAGCTCCTGTCCCAGCGACCTAATTAGCCAAGAGGTGGGTTTGAACCGTGGTCATTTTCTTGCAAGACCCTCTTTGACCATTCTGATTATACTCAGATATCAAATAAACAAAAATGTTGTAAGTACAATTGTATTTTGTCAAACTTATGAACAAGTAATGACTCTTCTTATCGCTAAACATTTTCAAGATGCACATACAAACACGAAACACCCCCATTATCAATGAAATCTAACACTCTAACCAACAAGAATTATTGTACTTATGTTTCAATTAGCTAGGATGCTTAAAGCATGATCAAGTATCTTAAAAGTTTGATTAGTGTATGAAATCAGATGTAATTTATCAAATTACTCGTATAAGACAAGAACGGAACAAAAAATAAAAAATCAACTACTAGTAATTTTTCTTACCTTTATGTATATATTTGATATTTCCCTTATTTGGAGACTCAAATCAGATGGCTGTATATATCTATATATGCAACCTGAAGCAATTCATGTCATTATAAATGACATTGTGGTGCAATATATTAATCAATATGGACGATAAAGTCAATGCATAAGGGTTGACATAGTTATAGTCGACTTTAAACTAGTCTTTAATCATTTGATTAAACTAAATATGACATCACACAACTACGGAATATAGATTAAACACAATTAATTTGAAGCAACTTGAACATGTGGGAGATATGAAGAGGTAAAGTCATACAAAGGTAAAGTCAACGGTTAGAAAGAATTCAGATACGAAAAAGAAACGGTGAGGATTTAGCCTTTCCTTTTTCTCCTTTACATAAATATGAGTATGTCACTTGTAGTAAATTTTAAAACTTGGCTTAATATATCACTTCGAGACCACCATAATGAGCATTGCATTAGAAAAACTTAATGTAATCAGCTAGTTTAAAAGGCAAACTTTTGGATTTAGCCAAATAGCCCATGTCGTTTTATGTATTATTTATATTAACTACAGTGGTTAGTTACCACCCGTTTAATAACCAGTTTGTTACTCTCATAATTTGAGTAAAATACCATAGAAAACCCATCTGAGCCATTCCTTTCTTTTTTGTTTACACCACTTAAATGTTATTTGTTTCGTCACACCTTAAGCCTAACTTACCGTGTTGTTCTTTTAAGTCCATAGTCGGAGAGTTGCCAATTGTTTTTGGTTTTATTGGTAGAATTTGTGGGTCATCAAAAGAGGGTTATCGAAGAATGTCAAATTTTGACATATGCAGATTTCAAGTCAGGGGATTCATCCGCATATATTGTATTCCTTTATTCCCTTTATTATGGATTGTTTAATTGAGGAGAGTTATATTGGATATTAAAAAAAAGGTTGGATACCAAATGACTCATCCCCATTATCTTTTTTTTGAACAACAGCTTTATTAAACGACTAGCAAGGAGCTAGAATTAGACAATTACAAGATACGGGTTTTTGAGCCAATCGATCCATTTGAACGAGGCTTTACATCTAAACTTACACCAATAATAAGAATTAGAAACAATGTTATCAAAAATCCTCGCCTGTGAAGGAGTATCCTTCTCGAAAAGAATCTTGTTACGGAACATCCAAACCGACCACCATAAACAATAGAAGATGCCTTCGAACACCGCTTTGAGATTTGCCTGAAGCCTAAGAGATACCAACCAAGTGTACCATTCCTCATAAGAAGAAACATCAACGTAATCCACATTCCACCAAGACGATATTTTCCGAGCCAACTGTCTAACCAAATTACATTGGAAAAAAATATGACAAGAAGATTCCGCCCCACTGTTACAAATAGGGCAAACTATCGAGTCAATTTCAATACCGCGACGAGATATATTCATTCTAGTGGGCAGGCCATCCATTTTTATTTTCCAAGCCATGATGTTCACCTTAAGAGGCACAGATTTAACCCATCTCGTAGCCGAGTGAATAACAGGAAAACAATTAGCATCAATCACTTGCCGAATAGACTTCACCGAAAACTCCCCTGAATTTTCAAGCGACCAAACGTACCTGTCAACAGCAGATGAGAGGGTAATCGTGCTAACCAACCTGGAGAGATTGTCGAGTTGAAATTCTTCCACACCACTTCTCGGATTCCGACGAAAGGAGTTAACTAAACTGTAATCAATCAGTTTCGTGTGAATAGTTACATTCTGATGCCTCTCCAACGCGTACAGACGAGGGAATACATCTTTCAGAACGCCTTCATTATGCCATTTGTCTTTCCAAAAACTAGTATTGTCTCCATTTCCTATCTTGATCCGAATATAATCAAATATGTTGACACCTTGATTCTGTAACTTCTTCACTTCCTGCACAATAGAGGTCCACGTAGATCGAAAACCCCTTCTCACATCAGTGATCAAACCCCCCTCAGGACCATGAATGGCCTTAATCACTCTAGACCATAACAAAGATTTATGTGCAAAAAATCGCCAAACCCATTTGCACATTAAGCCTCTATTAAGCGCATAAAGACTGGAAACCCCCAAACCCCCTCTTTCTTTAGCTGTGAGAACCTTGTTCCAATTCACCCATGATGCTTTTTTACTTCTAGGATCGTGACCATGGAAAAAATGACTCCGAATGGATTCCAGCAAATGGAGAACACTCGAAGGGACTTTATATATAGACATATGGAAGATCGGCGTCGATCCTAACACCGATTTAAGAAGAGTAAATCGACCACCAATAGATAACGTTTTTAACTTCCAATTCGACAAACGGGACTTGATTTTAACAATGACCTCTTTCCAAGCGTGCACTCTAGACATATTTTCACCAACTTTCGTACCTAAATAAAGGAAAGGAGTATTGAGAACAAGGCACCCAAGTTTAGAAGCCGCACTCTTAATTCTGTCAGCGTCCACGTGAATACCCATAATCTTGCTTTTGCACAAATTTATCCGAAGACCAGAGACACGATAAAAGCATTCCATCACATGAACAAGGGTGTCAATATTAGAATCATTCCATTGCCCAAGAAATATTGCATCATCCGCATAGAATAGATGTGAAATATTTAGCGATGAGCTAAGCTTAATACCAGTAAACATGCCCACGTCCACCACACGTTGAAACGATATATGTAAGCTTTCCATTACAAGGATAAATAAAAAAGGGGATAGCGGATCACCTTGCTTTAGACCTTTGTAGAATTGGAATTCCTCCGTAGGACTCCCATTGACAAGAATTGAGCCTTTAGACGAATTAAGGCAGTTTTGAATCCATCCTCTCCATTTGATACCAAAACCAAATTTTACCAATATATCATCCAAGAAATCCCATCGAACCGAATCGTATGCTTTCTCAAAGTCGACTTTGAAAATAAGGGATTGTTTTTTCCTCCTACGACACCATTGCATAATCTCATTAAGGATAAATGGACCGTCAAGGATTTGTCTCTCCGATATGAAAGCCGATTGAACCTCATTTACAATATCCCCAAGAACACCAACAAGACGATTAGTCAAAATTTTGGCGATAATCTTATATATACTCCCAATCAAGCTAATAGGGCGAAAATCCTTAACCATGTTGGCATCGGGATTCTTTGGGATCAAAGCAATAAACGTCGAATTACATCCCTTCGGGATTTCACCACATGTGAAAAAATACTTAATCGCCTCAAAAACATCGTTTTCAATAGTCGACCAAAAGTGTCGATAAAATCCAAATGTGAAACCATCTGGACCCGGTGATTTGTCTGTTCCGCAATCCCACACCGCCCTTTTGACCTCTTCTTTAGAAACCATACACTCAAGGTCTTTCTGCTGATCAGTCGAAAGTGAATTCGGAAAAGGCATATCAATATGAGCATTCTGATCCGGAGGCTTATCAAACCTGTTTCGAAAGTGCTGAAAGAATTCCTGTTTCACAGCCTTCGGATTATCAGTCCACGTTCCATTTATCATTATACCCCGAATATTCAATTGGCTACGTTTCTTGTTAAGCATGCCATGAAAAAACTTCGTATTCTCATCTCCTTCTACATACCATTTGATCTTAGCCTTTTGAGCTACTTCCGAAGTTTGGGCCTTATTCACTTGCTGTAATTTACCAAGAATCTCCAAACGGTTGTTAACAATCTCGTCCGATCCATTACCTTTATCAATCAATTCAAAAGTCAAAAATAATAAAAGAAAAAAAAGAGTACGAAAAAAAAAGTTATAAAAAATTATTTTGTAATAAGGGTACTAAAAGATAAGAGAGGTATGACCAAAATAACTAATTAAGGGCGATTTAATGGCAAAATAATCGTAAAATCTAACTTTAAATTTTACTAAGGTATGTTTGGTAAAATGTAGTAGTAGCAATTAGCAGTACGCAATAACAGTTAGCAAAAGCAGTAACAAACAATTATAAACGGTCACACTAACTTTAATTTTCTCGGTGAGACGATCAGAAAATCAAAAAACCTAATTAACAAAATAAAAGACCAAAAATGAAATGATTGATTTAATGTAACTTGTAAGACCAATTCTCTCTGGCCCGGTCCACTTTTTTCTCAAGTAAGCCGGTGGGGCCAGGCCACGTATGTGTGTACAACGTAGAAGAATACGAGAACCCTATGCATAGAACAAAAAGAATCGACAGTATCCAATGAAACATAAAACTATTAATGGTCACATATTACCCCTAAAGTATTAAGTATTCTACGTTTAGTCCTTCAATTTTTCAAAAGCAGTTGGGTTTAGTTGAGTTCTGACCCGAACCACAAACTCTAATATTACTTTTTTTTTTCTTCTTTAAAGATTATTGGATTAGTTTAGAAAGTTGATTGAAACTTCTAATATTGGTACACTTTTAGTTAACTTTTTGTTTTTTTTACAAATCTTTGATAAGCTTTTGAGCATGTAATTACCTAGACATGAATTTAATACTAAGATTCTACTTTGATCTTCTGATTTGCTTTTATTTTAATGAGCACAAAGAACATGACAAAGTTATGTCTACTTGTCTTAAAACCTAACAAAACATAAAAAGTAAACACTGTCTAGATGTTTAGTATGGCTTATGTTATTTGTACCCCCTCTAAAAAGTCATTCGTACCCCCCATGTTTTTTCCGGTTTTTTTTATTTTATTTTTTATTTTTTTATTTTGATATGTTATAAAACTGTGACACGGAAAATACGGAATGAAAATTATAAAGTTTAACAAGTCAAAAGCATGAAACTGTCAAAAAATACGGAACAAAACCTGAAATAAAACTGCGTTATACTGCAAAAAAAAGGTACAAAATGAATCTTTTGTACCTTTTTTGTACTTTCTGGCGGGCCAGGGGGTATCAACAGTAGCACCCTTAAAAAAATTATACATCACAATTAAAAAGTTACTACATCACAATGTATTTTATTTGTGCATTACAGTTAAAAAGGTTAGTACATCTCAGTTAAAAAAGTTACTGCAACAAATTTTCGAACTTTCTTTCAAATTTTCGATTTGAAAAATATCGATTTTTTCAAATTTTTTCAAATTTTCCAAATATTCAATTTGTATTAAATTTTTGAACTTTTTTCAAATTTCCAAAAAAATATCGTTTTCTTTTTCAAATTTTCAAACTTTTTTTCAAATAATGGAAGTGAAAAATATCGATTTTTTTTCCAATTTTCGGACTTTTTCATATTTTCGAACTTTTTTTCAAATTATCCAACTTTTTTTTTGAATTTTCATAAAAATATCGCTTTTTTCGAAAAAAAATTTATTAAAATTTCGGATTTTTTTTTAATTTTAATATGTGTTTATGTTATTGTTTGTGTATTTAATTATGTGTGAGAGACGATACAAAAAATAGATATTAAATAAATAAGGGTAAAATGACAAAAACACCCTTGAAGTTATAAAAAAGGAGAGGGTGAGATGGGACACATGGCGCGATCTCATGGCTTCCTATCCTTCTCATTTTAAGACCCCTTCTCATTATATCCCTTCTCTCTCTCTCTCTCTCTCTCTCTCTCTATATATATATATATATATATATATATATATATATATATATATAGAGAGAGAGAGAGAGAGAGAGAGAGAGAGAGAGAGAGAGAGAGAG
>BQNB010039481.1:0-48035 GCA_026074375.1 Tanacetum coccineum
TTGCTTATACTGATAGTGACTATGCTGGAGCAACTCAAGATAGGAAGTCTACAACTGGAGGTTATTAGTTTTTAGGAAACAGGTTGATATCATGGCAGTGTAAGAAGCAAACTGTGGTTGCCACTTCTATAACTGAAGCTGAATATGTGGCTACTGCTAGTTGTTGTGGATAAGTTCTCTGGATTCAAAACCAATTGTTGGATTATGGATCTTCTTACAAAAGGTTTTGATGCTGGAAGGTTTCAGTACTTAGTCTCAAGTATTGGAATGCTTAATCCTTAAATGTCTATATCTCTTTATGTTTTTGTAAAGGATTAATACTATTAGTCTTGTCAATTAGTACTGCTAAGTATAATTAATACTGCTAGTTATACTTAAAACTGCTTGTTAAAACTGTTGGTCATACTTAATACGGTCAAGAAGAAAATACTTTGGATTGTGTATTTTCGGATATGGACTAACACCTGCAAGTAAAGCATATTGAATACCTGATGTTGAATGCTTCACCTTTGAAGTAATGCTAAGAGGAAGATAATGTTCTTGGATAACATTTTTTAACTTTTATTCATGGGTTATGCATAAATATGGATCCTCATGAATTCTCACATATCTATCTAGTCTTTTCTAGTGTGCTTGTAATGAATAGAGGCATGTTGTTGTATAATTATCGAAGACAGAGTTAATACTGTTAGATATCTCTTACTACTGCTAGGCAGAAAATTACTACTACCAGGCAAAAGTTAGTGCTGTTGGGCGCCAAAGTTACAACTGTTAAGCAAATACTTACCCCTTGAAGCATTGTTTGAGGGGAGGCTACTTATTCTTACAGTCAAAGCATGGATGGAAGGATATGTAATATCAAAAAGTGTGTTAAAAAGAATCAAAAACATCTAGGCATGTCAAAAGAGGTCGGGACACCAAGATACCTCAGTCTAGTGGTCCCCCTATAAAGGTTGGTGATGAGGCTGTCCATAAGGAGTTGGGTGACAGAATGGAAAGGGCTGCCACTACTGCTTCTAGCTTAGAAGCAGAGCAGGACAGTGGTAACATCAAATAAGACCCAATCCATGGCAACACTTAATGGATCAAGTTCTTAGGAAATTGGTTCAGGTAGTGGTCCCAGGTGCCAAGATACCATATTGGGGGATGTGGATGCTCAAACTAGGTTTGAGACTACATCTAAACAGTCCAATGATCCACCTCTCTCAAGAGGTTACACACTTGGAAGTGGGGAGGACAGTATGAAACTATTGGAATTGATGGAACTTTGTACAAAACTGTCAAATATGTTGCATAAAAACAGAAAGAGTGATTTGGTGAGCCAAAAGAAATGAGAGATTAAGTGAGCTTAAAAATAGAAAGAGAGATGTGTGAATAAAAACAGAAATGAGTGATTATGTGAGCAAAAAGAATTGAGAGATATTGTGAGCATAAAAACAGAAAGAGAGCTTGTGAGAAGAATCAATTGATGATAGAAGTCCTTTTTGGAAAGAAATTGAAGTTAGTGCTGGTAACTTAAAACTTAATGCTGTTAGTCTTAGGTTATTGGGTTACTTACTACTGTTAGGCATAACATTGTGCTGTCAGTTTAAGTTAATGCTGCTAGGCCTAATTTAGTGCTGCCAGTTCAAGTTAATGCTGCTGAGGGTGATTCTATAAATACTTCGATTCAGGGTTTCATTCGATTCTTTATTCGATTTCAATCATTCAAACACTCTCTAACCATAAACCCTAACTCAATTTCATCTTTGATCATCAAAACACAACACAATGTCAACCCTAACTTTTGCTGATACTCACAACATGGTCGCATTCTTGGAAAAACCCGCTGAAAGTGATGGGTTTCATGAGATTATTGATTTTCTGAATGCTAATCAGATTCGTTATGCATTGACTGTCAATCCTACTATCTACACATCTTGCATTGAACAGTTCTGGGCAACCGCAAAGGCAAAAACGGTTAATGGTGAACGTCAGATACAAGCCCTAATTGATAAGAAGAAGGTGATCATCACTGAGAACAAGCTTTTGATGTGATCTTTACTTAGAAGTTGCAGGTGGACTGATTGTTTTCCGAAATGTACTAACTTTGAAGAACTGGCAAGGATGGGGGGGATATGAAAAACCTTCTCAAAAGCTTATTATCTTTACCAAAGCTTTCTTTTCTCCACACAATGGGAAGTTCTTATTCTTAACATTACGCAATGCCTTAGTGCCAAGTCCAACTGCATGGATGAATTCAGTAAGTACTATGCCTCTGCAATCCTTATGCTTGGCCACAAAACCAAAAATTTAATAAGTCCAAGTACATTTTTTGATGCTATGGTAAGCACTTATGAGGGGGGAGTTAATTTTTGATGTTCTCTATTTGTACTAGTGTTTATTATCAAAAGTGGTGAATATTGTAACATCACAGAAGATTTATGTTAACCCCTCACACACAAACGAAATCTTTGCATACTTTAAGAGAGAAGAAAAAGACTTTTCTAAAGGAGTAACACCCCAGTTTGCAAAAAAAAAAAAAAAAAAAAAAATATAAAAATAAAAAAAAAAAAAAAAAAAAAAAAAAAAAAAAAAAAAAAAAAAAAAAAAAAAAAAAAAAAAAAAAAAAAAAAAAAAAAAATATAAAAAAAAAAAAAAAAAAAAAAAAAAAAAAAAAAATAAAAAAATAAAAAAAAAAAAAAAAAAAAAAAAAAAAAAAAAAAAAAAAAAAAAAAAAAAAAAAAAAAATAAAAAAAAAAAAAAAAAAAAAAAAAAAACTATGATGGTTCAAGCTAATTAAGAAGAGGGTGTAGATTCAAGCATTCCTACTGCTCGTTAATAGACACCCATTACTATTCAACCATCTACATCTAAACCCCAGAAGAAACAGACTAGGAGGAAGCAAAAAAAGACTACTGCATTTCCTCACCCTAGTGATTCTACTATTGATGTACCAAATGAGGAGTCTGTGCCTACACATTCTAATTATCCATTGCTCAGTGGTGAGGATAGATTGAAACTCACTGATTTGATGGATATATGTACCAAATTATCTGAGAGAGTCCTTGACCTAGAACATACTAAGACTGCTCAAGCTCAGGAGATCACAAATTTAAAGCTGAGAGTTAAAAAGTTAGAGAAGAAAGCAGGGTTAAGAACTCATAAATTCAAGAGACTATACAAGGTTGGTGTCACAAGAAGAGTAGAATACTCAAATGATGAAAGTTTGGGTGCTCAGACGGATGCATTCAAACAAAGGAGGAGTATTGAAGACATTGACAAGGATGTTGAAGTTTCTTTAGTTGATGAAACCCAGGGGAGGTCAGATGATGCAGAAATGTTTGATACAGATGCTCTTTGTAAAACCTAAAATTTTCAATAAGTGTAAAATTACCAAAATACCCCTAATGCAAGAAAATCTATAAAAGCTTAAATAAATTTTAGTTTAATTATAGAAATATGAAAATACAATATATAGGCAAAAAAAAAAATTATGTAATTTTTGTAAGTCAATTGCTTTATCTTTATACAGGAAATTAATTAAAATTTTAAATATAGGTTATATGCTGAATTTTGTATAATAATTAATTATGCATTATTATTAATATAATAATTAATTTATTTAGATAAATTACATAATAAGATGAAAATAATAAAATATGATTTAATACTATTTGGGTAATGCCCATAGGACTAGGCCAAACTTGTTTATGTATTTCTTTTAATTCTTCATTTGCTAATTTCATTAAAAACAAAAAAAACTGCAAACCTAAATAATTTATAGTGGCGGCATAAAAGAATTTCCAGGGCTTGCACGATTTTTATTAAGATATTTGATGGTTAAGTAGTGTGGGAAAAATATAGTGGGAAGCTTGGGGTGTGCTTGGTTCGATTTTGGTTATTGATTTGGGTTCGAAAAGCTCTACCGGGTTCATAAATTCATAAAATCCCTAAGGATCATCCAAGGTATTTTTACAACTCACTTTTCATCATATAAATTCGATCTATGCATAAGAAAAATGTTCATTCATTTTATTTTGATTTTATAAAATCATTTCATATTCGAAACCCCTAATCTTCTAGCTGGTATTGAATCGGCATAAAAACTATTTGTAAATTGTTATATATCTTTTCTAAGGTTTTATATATCACATATACTCAGAATATCTGTTGGGAAAAATTTATAAGTAATTCGAATAATTATTGGAGATTATCATTGTTTGCAAGTTTTGAAACTAAGGAAAAAGGAAAGTAACGTAATTAGTTTAGGATTTTTTATATTTTTCCTAGGTACATACTCAGCTAATGAATGTATAAAAATTGTGTAATTATTGGGGAAAATTTTAATTAGGGTTTTGTGCACTTATTTGTTACCCGATTTGAGTTTTAAAAGTATAAGGGGGTGTTTTGTAATTTCTGAAACTTTGGGGTCTGATTTAAGCATGTTATTATATTTGTTATGATCTGGAAAAAAAGTTGGGGGTAGAAAATGTCACTTTGATATTTTATTTATGTAACCTTACTATTTATAGAAATTGCTATTTATAGGAAACATGTATTTTATGGAAACTTAACTATATATAGAAACCTGCTATTTTTGGAAAGTCTATTTTTAGAAAGTCTATTTTTGGAAAGTTTAATTATGGAAACTTATTAAATCAGGAAAGTTATCATTTATGGGAAGTTAATTATGAAAGTTATTTTTGAAAAACTTATTAATTAGAAGCTGCTATTTTGGAAAATACTAATATAACATGAATACTATCATGTAAAACATTACTAATAATGGAATATGTTAATCATGGGAACGTACTAATCAGGAATCATGCTAATTATAGAAAGTTACTAAAAATAGAAAGTTACTAAAATAGGAAGATACTAAAATAGAAAGTTCACAAAAAATGGAAGAAACCTTAACATCGAACAAGTAACTTATATATTTCCTTTAACATGTAGATCGCATTAAGCAGGAGGAGCTTCCTTCTTCTTATCCTCTCTATTTTACGTTTCTGCTGGACATAGGTACGGATATCCGACCTTTCAGTAAGGAACATTCTTTCTTTCATGATATCCCCTGTACTGCTATGCTTCCCCATGTTTATGTCTTTTGCATGATCCCTTACATGTTGAGTGCATGGACTTATTCTATTGCCGAGATTATATATAGCATGACCATGATGTACACATAACTTACCACACAAGTCATGGAGGTACCATGACCGTGACACATGAGGCCACTGTGTCACGACTCTTTCGCGTTGAGATGTGATTTCTCACGGCGTCCCTTTTCATGTTAACAGATTATTATATTTAATGTTTGGCAATTATTATTCAGGGGACGTTGGGGTGCATCCTAGTTTACATTTTTACTCGTTCTGGTGATTGGTTGGTGTGTGCTCTAATCCTATCACATTGAGCTGATTCCCTCCAACCCATATTATTTATAGAGGTCACCCATCTATTACTTGTTGAGGCCGGCCCCTTATTATCATGATGATTCAGACATTATTATTATGACATGTATGATTATATGAGCTCGTGGGCATTCCTTATTATTTATGTTTATACTATCCATGATATTTCATGACATCTTTACTTCGTATTACCATGCTTTACATGTTTATTTCCTATTCTTCATGACGCATTCTCCAGGTTTCCCCATGACACTCATGATCTTTCCGCTGCTTTATACTTATTATCCAGGATTCATACTTATTACTTACATTGTTATTATATCCGTTCACTGAGCGTTATGCTCAGCCGTATTTCTTTCTCTTTCTTATACGGCAGGTATCTAGAGGGAGATTGGGCATGAGAGAGTGTGTGCTTAGGAAGTGACCCATTTAGCTTCCTTTCTTTTTATCGCAGACATTTTGATGTGCTATATATATTCTTGGACTAAAAAAAACCCCCCCCAATTTTTGTTTCGTCCTTTAGACTTCTTTTGTTATTCATGTTGATCTCTTAATTGGGAGCGATGTTTGATCCGGCTTTCCACCTTGTCCTATGTTATTACTTATGACTTTATGCCTTTATTATGCTTTGATATGACACCATGTATTATGTCTGTTTCGGCCTACTCTCAGGTGCGGTTTGGGTTGTTCATTTCAGGATCAGAGCTCAGGTTCGCCCTGTAGGCTCAAAAACTTGACCTGTGAGGATTGGGTAGACATTAGGTTCCTTCAGAATCGACGTTTATCTTCTGTCGGCATTTATGACCTTTTAACGTTTAATCATTTAAACCCTTTTACAAATGCCAGATGTGATCTCTCGTACCGATGCTGAAACTCGCTGCGGCAGTTCCAGGCAGCAAGTAGATGCATGCTCTCAAGATTCGCGAGCAGGTTCGCGAAGTGTACCGCACTGGTGTCGTAGCTTTGGGTAGTAATCCGACCACCTAGTCACTATTCATACTTGGCTTGAGCGCTTCAATAAGCAAAAACCCCGTTCGTTCGAGAAGGCAGTAGCCCACTGTTGATGCTGAGAATTGGATCTCCTTATGGAGAAGATCTTCGACGTGATGGATTGTAATGATGCTTTTAAGACAGATTGGCTGTGTATAAGTTCGAGGGGACGCGTTGGATTGGTGGATGGCCTATAAGCAGGGCCAAAGGAGGAGAATTGTGTGGTTCTGACTTGACTTGGGCAGCTTTCAAAGGCTGTTCCTTTCTTCAGTTTTTCCTCGAGCCGTGCAAGAGCGCTTGAGAGGAAGTACCTTTCCATCCGCCAAAGGGCGAGTTAAAAGAGTAGCTGAGTACATGCGCGTTTCCTCCGCCTAGCTGGTTGTATTGGACAGGCTGCTGTACTGCAGAAGAAGCAGGCGAAGAACTTTCGTTGGGGTCTTATAAATCAATTCCTCGACCATGTCATATGTTTTACAGTTTACGGTTGTTGCTCAAGGGTTGCGGATGTGCACGCAACTTAGAGATTCCCTTCGTGATCGGGATGACTATGATAGGTCCGAACGTTCAGACAAGAGGTAAACTTTCTGTAATCAAGTTTTGCGACCTTATTCTATGTTTTACCTCCCTATCCTTATAATATGTACCATTCAACTATTCTCCAGGCATAAGAGTGGAGACCGATATCAGTCGGACACTCAGCAGAATAATTATCGGAGTCACGATCAGAAAAATGACCGTCAGGGATCTGACAGGCAGGGCGGTGGTGGTAACTACCGTAACAACAATAACAACAAGTACTCTCGTGACAACAACAGGTCAAATCTAAATCGTTATCGTCTTTATCTGCTATATGATATGAATCTAACATCACGACATGGTAACAGGAATTCTGGTGCTGGACGCGACCAAAGGAACAGAGGTCAGCAATCCCACCGATCTACCAACTCGGGTAAATCATTTGAAATAACAAGTTTATTCTCTATATGT
Source organism: Tanacetum coccineum (assembly GCA_026074375.1). Lineage (NCBI taxonomy): Eukaryota > Viridiplantae > Streptophyta > Magnoliopsida > Asterales > Asteraceae > Tanacetum > Tanacetum coccineum. Next base: position 7,374 of record BQNB010039481.1, read on the forward strand.
CTCAAAGTTCATGTCTCACGATCTATCATTTTTCAATTTTTTTGGGGAATCGTTTCCCAGCAGTCCAGGGTACCCTCTGAGGGTTATACTCACCCTGTTTGCACCACATGTGGACGTAGACACCCAGGAGAGTGTCGTCGTGCTGCTGGTACTTGTTTCAAATGCGGCCAGGCTGGCCATCTTCAGCGGGACTGCAAGAAGAACACTGGTGCTAGTTCGTCTGGTCATGCTGACAAGAAGCCAGACGCATCAGGCCGTGTCTTTGCACTTACTCAGGATCAGGCCGCCAATACTTCAGGTACCATCACTGGTGCATTATTTATATTCGGACGTGCAGTGTTTGTTTTATTTGATACCAGGTTGGACAAACATTCTGTGATATTACCAAGTTTGCCTCATGTTTTACTATGTACACCTTTATATTTCATTGATCTTGTTTTATGATTATCCCACGCCATGAAAGACTCCGCACGCTATTTACCCATCGGTATATATGAGTTCTTACTTTCAGTTTGTTGACATTGATTCGTTCAGTTAATGCACTTCCTTTGGATTGTGTGATTTGACATAATTCTGGGTTAGAATGGTTAGCAGCACACCGTGCTTCGATTGAACTGTCATTCGTCGTGTTTATTATTCGGCGATATTCATGCTCCTGAATTTATTTATCATGGTTTCCTTACAGGGAAATTCTTTGAAGGTTCATTTTCCGCTTTTAAAGCTCGTACTTACTATCGCATGGCTGTGAAGGTTTTCTGGCTACATTCTTGACACGACTTCTGTCGTTTTTCTTGTCATGATCAGCCAATTGTTCGAATTCAGGACGTATTTCCGGATAGAACTTCAGGAATACATCATATTCGCGATGTTGAGTTTTACATTGTGACTTATTCCCGGAGCTTGAGCCTATATTCAAAAGCTCCTTATCGCATGGCACTCGACTTGTGTTTTTAAAGAGTTGAAGGAATCAGTTACAGGTATTGTTGGAGCGTGGTTTTATTCGCCCGTGTCGTAATCGCCATGGGGTGCACCGATTCTGTTGTCAAGAGTAGGGACGGTAGCATGAGATTATGTATCGACTCCGTGAATTGAAACAAGATCACTTTCGTAATCGTTATCCCCTCCCACGTATCGATGATTTATTTGATCAGCTTCAGGGCGCCTAAAACATTTTCCAAGATGATTTACGACTGTTACAATCAGTTCGCATGAGTAAAAGAGCAGGACATTTCCAGGACTGCTTTTCGCACTCGTTATGGCCTTTTGGAATTCTTTGGTTATGCTTTTTGTCTCACGATTGCCTCCCAAGCTGTATTTATGGTACCTGATGAACGAGTTTTTCATGATTTCTTGGACAAGTTCGTCATTGTGTTCATTGATGATATTTCTGGTTTTTAAGTTAAAGAGGAAACTCGAGGAGCATCTCCGCACAGTTCTACAGATTTTACGTTGGGAGAAATTATATGCCAAGTTTTCAAGTGCGAATTTTGTTGAGTAATGGTGGCATTTCTAGGTCACATTGTTTCAGAGAGGAATTTACTATGGATCCGGCAGACAGGTTGAGGCTATCACCAAATGGCCAAGACCGACGTCTGTGACCGAAGTACGGAGTTTTCTTGGATTAGCAGGTTATTACCGCAGATTCGTAGAGGGTTTCTCACGATTAGCCTTACCCTTAACTAAGCTTATGCGAAAGGGCGAGAAGTTTGTATGGAACGAAGAGCGAGAAAAGAGCTTTGAAGAGCTTAAGCAGCGTTTGGTTTCCTCGCCTATTCTTACTCTTCCATCTGGTACAGGTGGATTCCAGATTTACAGTGATGCTTCTAAGAAGGGTCTTGGGTGTGTACTCATGCAGCATGGGAAAGTGATTGCCTATGCCTCACGACAACTAAAAGTTTGAGGTTTACTATCCGTAATAATGATCTGGAGTTTGCAGCCGTTGTCTTAGCTCTCAAATTTTGGTGACCTTTATTTGGAGAATCATGTGATATTTTTACAGAACTTATAGAGTCTCAATTTTATTTTTTCACTTCAGCGTGAATTGAATATAGACAGTTACGTTGGTTGGAGTTACTAAAGGATATATGACACCAACATTTACATTCTGGTTAAAGCAAAATGTGTGTGATGCTTGAGTAGAAAAAGTACTGGTTATGATAGCTGGTATTCAAGGTGGATTGAAGTGATTTTACGTGATACATTGATCGGTAGAATATTCAAATTATGTATTTCATGGACGAGTGGTTTCTGGGCTAGTTTGAGGGTTGAGCCTAACCTAATTTCAAGTTCAAGACTGCTCAGAAGGTTGACGGGAAATCTGGGATAATGATTCAGAATATTGATCAGCAGACCGAGTTTTGCGTTTGATGACGATGGCATTTTATGGCAGGAGTACTAAATTATGCGTAACCAGAGGGATCCTAACTTCGAGAAGCCTTGATGACTGAGCTCATATGTTTCTTTTTTTTTTTACATTTTTGATTCTTCCAGGTTCGATGAAATGTATCCGATCGCAAGCAACACTTTTGGTGGAGCTGGTATGAAGCGCGATGTGGCTACGTTTGTGTCAAAGTGTTTAACATGATCAGCTGGTTATGATTAAACACCAAATCGTGCAAGTGGGCTATTGCAACCGTTAGAGATTCCTGTTTGGAAGTGGGACGAAATATCCATGGATTTTGTTACCGGGTTACCACGGACTCAGAGGAAGCACGATGCTATCTGGGTTGTTGTAGATCGCTTGACTAAATCGGCACATTTTCTTCCTATCCGTAAGGATTACCCCGTTAGTAAATTAGCAGAAATGTTCCAACAAGAAATTGTTCGATTACACGGTATCATCAGAAGGTATCGTGTCAAAAGAATTCCACGTTTCACGTCTCGTTTCTGGAAAGGTTTACAGAAAGCTTGGGGAACCAGGCTCAAGTTTAGTACAGCTTTTCATCCTGAGACCGACGGACAGTCGGAGCGTACGATTCAAACATTAGAGGATATGTTACGTTCATGTGCTTTAGAATGGGCAGGAAATTGGGATGACTATATATGTCTAGTGGAGTTTGCCTACAATAACAGTTGGCATGCGAGCATTAAATGCGCTCCTTTTGAGATGTTGTATGGTAGGAAGTGTCGTGCTCCTATTTGTTGGGATCAGGTTGGTGAACGTATTCTTGAGGGTCCGGAGATGATTGAGGTGACTAATGAAAAGGTCGCCGTCGCCAGGGAAAAGCTTAAGGAAGCTCAGACTCGTCAGAAGAGTTACGCTGACAGGCATCGCAGAGCATTAGAGTTCCAGCCGGGTGAGCATGTTTTCTTGAAAGTATCACCTACACGTGGAGTCAGGCGTTTTGGTATTAAGGGCAAGCTTAGTCCTCGTTTCATAGGACCATTTGAAATTCTTGATCGCGTTGGTGAGGTTTCCTATCGTTTGGCGTTACCTCCTCAGCTATCTCATGTTCACAATGTGTTTCATGTATCATTACTCAGAGGTTACAAGTATCATCCTCTTCACGTTATCTCTTATTCCGTTGTCTCTTATCCATTCGATCAGATCCGAGAGCGATTTAATCTATACGGAAGAGCCTGAGTCAATTCTAGAACCTCATGAACAGATTCATGGAGGAACAAGAACGATTCCAGGTTTGTCAAATTAGCCTTATGGAGGAATCACCCGAGTAGGAAGCCACTTGGAGACCGAGGAGTCCTATAACGACATCATATCCTCATTGTCCCTTCCATGAAACTGGTAAGTTCTTTTCAGTCGTATAAATGTTTCTAATTCGAGGACGAATTTTAATTTTAGGGGGGGGGGAGAGTTGTAAAACCTAAAAATCTCCATAAGAGTAAAATGACCAAAATGCCCCTAATGAAAGAAAAATGCATAAAAGCTTAAATAAATTCATTTTAATGCTAGAAATTATGAAAATGCAACAAGTAACAATTATGAAATTTATGTAAGAATAAATACATATGATTATAACAAGAAAAAATAAATACTTATGTAAAAATATTATGTATGTCAATTTGATTACATAATTATATAATAAGTATTATAATTAATATTAAAGTAAATAATAAAAGATAATAGCAAAATAAATTTGATACACCATAAAATTGATTTCTATTTTTTAAAACATCAAAAATTTCGGCCACTTATTATAAATATAGGTCTCCTATATTTAGCTTTATCAATTTCCATTTTGCAAAACCCTAAAACACTAAATCGCACAAACAAATCAAAATAGAGGCATCCAAATTTTTCTCCAGCAAGGAAATATTTGTTCTTAGGGTTCTTGGAGATCAATGGAAGATAGGAAACATTGTCTTGTTCATTGGGTAAGTGTGGTTTGATTTATGGTACTCAATTGACTTCGAAATCCTATCATAAATAATCATAAAATCATCAACAATTGTCAACGGTATTTTTTATAACTCAATTTTCCATCATGTAAATTCAGTATGTTTCATGAGAAAAATTTATTAAGCAAGATCTAGTGGGTCTGATGTTAGTTAATCAATGTTCGTAAACCCTAATTTTTAGCAAGAAATGAAATCGGCATTTAAATAATTATTACCAACGATTTTATATTTTTCTCAGCTTGTATATATCATGTATAAGTCAGATAAAATGCTAAATAATTTTTAGAGGAACTCGAAATAATTATTTGGGATTTCATGGTTTTGCCGAATTGTGAAATAAAGAGAAAAAGGAAGAAATAATTGAAAAACGAATTAGGGTTAACAGTGTAGGATCTTCATTATATTTTATCCCCATGCATTCCAAACAATACATGTCTAAACGGAAGATCTAGTATATAAGAAACTTACACTAGATACAATTCTATTGAGGATTATGACAAATCAATATGCTCTTCTAATTAGGTTCTTATGCACTCCATGATTATGATGTAGACCCTATTTAGAGATCTCTGATGACAGACAGATTATAACGGAGTGTAGGACATTGTAGAGATTTTTAGTATATTTTGGCGTGAAACTGTTCGAGATGAACGTGACTATTGGCGCATGACTCTTATCGTGACTATAACTGTATGTAGTAAGTCTCATCTACTCACACAAAAGAACAAAATCAGCGTGATCAGGAATGGTTTATACATGTCTTCGCGAGAGACTGTGCGTAATTACTCCTAATCTACGGTTTCGAACCATGATTTAATTAAATATACACAATAAATAATCTTTCTCACATACGACTTGTAAAATTAAACACCTGAGGAGAGATCTAATCAACATGTCAAATACATCTGCAGGATCTGAGAACAGTACCAAGGTATGATCAAATCATTACAGTCAACGCGACAAAAATCAAAATAAAAAACAAAAAATCAAGAGTAAAAATGTGACCACAGATAGACGAGTATGATATTATACCGCTTGATCTTCTTGTCAAAAATAGACGGATTATTACATATTAGAGTCATCAATGTTTTAATTAAATATATAACAAAAAGGATCAATTTCGTATTCATTTTCGTGAGATAGATCAATGGGTGTAGGTTGGATCTCGTTAAAAGACAGGATGGATAAGGGAAACCTGCTATTTGGTAAATAACCTAGCTAATTATAGAAACGATCTATTTAGAGAAGACTTCTATTATAGAAACCTTGCTAGTGATTGGGAGTGGAGGGAGGAACCTGCTATTTTATAGAAACCAGCTATTTATAAGAAACCTGCTATATATAAGAAATCAGCAATTTTTAGAAAGTCTATTTTTAGAAAGTTTAATTAATGAAACTTATTAAAAAAATCAGGAAGTTTATCATTTTATGGAACGTTAAATTAAGTGAAAGTCTATTTTTGGAAACTTACTATAATAGAAGCTGCGTATTTTTGGAATTACCCAATATAACAAGAATACTAAATATGAACATACTATTCATGGAATAGGTAAATCATGAACTACTAACAAGGAATCATGCTAAAATAGAAAGTTACAAAAATGGAAAGTAACACTTAATTCATGAACAAGTAACTTATATATGTTTCCTTTAACATAAGATCAATTAAAGCATGAGTAGCAATCCATCTCTTGCGTGTACTACTGGACATAAGGTACGGATATTCCGTCCTTATCAGTAAGGACATCTTTCTTTTCATGATATCATCCCCAGAACTGCTATGCTTCCCCCATTTTTTGTCTTTTGTCATTAACCTTTACATGTTTGAATTCAATGACTTATACTATTGCCCGAGCCTATATAAACGGCAGACCATGATTTGACATGACTTACCACTAGTACATAGAGGTACCAGATGACCGTGACCATGAGCACCCCTGTTATACGACTTTTTCGCGTTGAGATTGATTTTCACGCGGCGTCCCTTTCCATGTACCATATTATATTTTCATGTTGGCCATAATAATTCAGGGGCGTATGGGAGCATCCTAGTTTACCCAATGTTTACACTTCAATAGTGATTGTTTGGTGTGTGCTCAACATCCCATCACATTGGATGCTGAACCCTCCACCCATATTATCATAAGAGGTCACCCCTCTACTACATGTTAGCGCCCCTCTAATATATGCATTTATTCACGACAAATTAATTATTATGACATTGTAATTATTATAAGATCTCGTGGGCATTCCTTATTATTTATGTTTAAACTATCCATGATATCTCATGACATCTTTGACTTCCCGGGTGATCCTGGCGGGGGGGGGGGGGGGGGGGGATTGTGTTAACCGAGGTTTTTTATTTCCTGATTCGAGTTCATGACGTATTCTCCAGCAGGTTTCCTCATGACACTCATGATCTTTCCATGCCGCTGCTTTATAACTTATTAAACAAGATTCATACTTATGGTTACATTGATATTATCTCCGTTTCACTGAGCGTTAATGCCGCCGGATTCTTTTCTCTTTCTTATACGGCATATCCTAGAGGGAGTATTGGGGCTATGAGAGAGAGTGTAGTGCTTAGGAAGTGACCTATTTAGCTCCTTTCCTTTCTTTTCATCGCATACATTGTGATTTTGCTATACTATCTTGGATGGACACAACATGTTTTCGTCCTTAGACATCTTTTACTTTATTGATGATCTCATAATTGGGAGCCGATGTTTGATTCCGGCTTTCCACCTTGTCCTATGTTATCATTTATGACTTTATGCCTTTATTATGCTTTGATATGACACCATGATTATGACGTTTCGGCCTACTCTCCGAAGCGGGTTTGGGTCGTTACACCTATACTTAATAATAACTAATTGCATTAGTGAATAAGACAAAACAAGATTAACCATTTTTGGAAACAAAATCTTATAAGATATTTCATATCTTACAAATTTTTCCTTTTTAATGTTAACCTTGATTTTCCTTCTAGAATAATATCTAATCAGATTTTAAAGTACACTAAGGATCTAAGAAAAAGATCAAAAAGATTTGAAAAGATTTTTTAACAAATTTGAAATTGGCCCATAGATCCACGGATCCACCTAAATAGGCATAGGGATCCATCATAACTGGATCTGTATAGCCTTGATGGCCAAGTTTTGGGTTTTCTATAAATACCACCCATTTGCAGACCAAACCAAAAGCTTTGAAAACCTATTCGGACCTTAAATGGGCTCAACAAGCCAATGCCGAGAGCTTATTGGCTTATTTGATAAGCCAACCCCCAACAGATGACCAACAAAACAGATATAAATGGAATTAAGATGAATAGAAAATTTGCTAAAATGCCTAAGAAACTCTTAAGGTACTTATCAGGTTAAGTTGTTGGGCTTGCGAGCCCAATAGGCTCGAAATAAGCTACAATAAGCTCCCCGAGCTTATTTACAGCTTATTAAGGACCTTTGAACTTATTAAAACCATAACGGATCTTTCAAACATTAAACGGATCTTAATGGGCCCAACAAGGCCCGTTAAGCCAAAAATAAGCTTGAATGGTATTTTAAGCCAAAACAATTTTGTGGCTTATTTGAATAAATAAAGCCAAAGGCCACTCGTTGGATTTTAAATTGGAGCTAAAATGCAATTTTTTGAAATAAAGGGGTTAAAAATGTAAATTTTGAAACTTAAGGGATTAAATTGTCATTTTCGAATTGTGATAACTCCAGGGACTATTTTTGAAACATTCTGAAACTCAGGGACTGAAGTGTAACTATAAAGACCTAATTTACATTTTTGTAAACTTAAAGGACTAATTATGTAATTATCGAAACTAAAGGGTTTAAACTGTAAATGTTTATATTTTATAAACCTAGGGCTAAAGTGTAATATCTAAAAACTTAAGGTATTATTTGTTAAACAAAAGTGAATTATAAAACTTAACGAATGGTCGAATATTAAGATATTCGGACATTAAACGGGGGTTTAATTAACGACTTAATAAATAAGTATATTTATTAACACTGATTTCACGTTTCCCGAGAACCATAAATAATTATAAAATACAATAATTCTGTACACACCACAAAGTGATAACAAGTCTTATATAAAACTTGAAATGGAATTTAGTTTATACAATGAGTTGTTAGCCTAAATGTGTAGACTAAGACTTGACCGTATTTACTTAGGTATTTGTCGTGTGATTCATTGTTACATGGATATTAATTATCAATTCAGAGACTACCTGCGTAAGGTGAGTTCATAGCCCTATGTTTTACAAAATTATTAAAATGAATTTACATCCTTGGGTAAAAAATGCGTTTGTGTTACAAATTGGCGCATGGTGTACATCTTTATACAATGATTAAGTGGTTTGCCTAAGTAGCGATAACCCACTGAGCCCTTTATCATGAACTGTCAATTTACTGGGATTGTGAGCGCGAATGTTATAGATAGATCTATTTGGGATTGACAATCCCCGTTCGGGTGATTAGCTATCACCGGGAACGAATGTTATACATGTCAAATTTGGGATGTTTCGGGTTAGAACATCATTCACGGGCATTCTTTGGCAATATATTGCATTCATATATGCTCGAGCTTTAGTGTCATGGGTAGGAAACCTAATTTCTTTTTATTTGATGTTTGCAAGTGTAGCTTTAATCATAACTTAGAAATCTTGCGGTCCTACTATTGATTTACATAAACCTATGAATTCACCAACTTTATGTGACGTTTTTATAGCATGTTTTTCAGGTCAATAAAGCAACGAGGTACGGATGATACATTGGAAGTCAAATAATTGTTTTTAAGAGTGAACCTTATGATTTGGGGTCTATATTACATTTTGGGACAATTGTTATCAAACCGAAATTCTTTATTTACATTTGTTGAACAATATTTGAAGCCATGAGTTATGTATCAACAAGTATTTTGTTAAATCAATGTATCTTTTTCAAACGACACGTTTTGTAGTGTTTTCAGATCTTGTGTAGTGATCCATAAATGTAAAGCCCTCGGAATATTCAAACATATCCGTTGCGTACTCAGATTTGAGGGTGTTTACGATTGGTATCAGAGCCATGGTTATAGAGACACCAGGTCTAAATGTATTGTCTGGGACTATACAATGTTCATAACTTGATTTACAAACGGGGTTTTGTATGGGTCATACATGCTTAACTTTAGTTACATCTTAGTACTGATTATGCTAGACATATTATGCATTGTTTTTTAGCATTAGGAGGGTACTAAGTGCTTACATGATTGATATACGTGTATATAAATGATATTACGTATATTACTATAAGACTTTTATAGTTAAAGTTTACAGACATATCATACCGATCTTTCTTATAAGTAATACTTATATAAGTTATTTTTGCTTTTTGCAGTAGTCATGTCTTTGCGGAATAACCCCCCCATTCTGCGGGTTACTACACTTCCGTTTACACCGACTCTGAGCCCGGCAGAGCCTTCTGGGGAGCCGATGATGAGGAGATATCTGAGGGAGGTATTCCACGGGTCATCGTATTAGGATATGACGGACTCCCGATACAGCCAGTAGCCCCACCATCACCATTACATACCAGGCCCAGAGGATCCACAGACACCGCCAGTTCCTCAGGACGAGGATGAGCGTGAGCCTATGTTTGTATAGGCACGTGATACTGACTTCGTGCCAGAGCCTATACACCCTGAGTATATACTATTGGAGGATGACTATGAGTTCCCAGCTGAGGAGCAGCCATTACCTCCTATTGATTCACCCACTGCTGAGTCACCGAATATTGTTACTAAGTCCGATCCCCACGGAGATCCAGGGGATAACGAGGATGATGAGACAGAGGATGGTCCGTTGACTATCCTATGGACGGGGGAGATGATGGAGATGATGATGACGGCGATTCATCTGGGGATGACGCTGATGAGGATGAGGATGATGAGGATGAGGATGATGAGGACGAGGAGGAGGAGGAGGAGGAGGAGCACTTAGCTTCGGCCGACTCTACTATTGTTGTACCTGTTGATGAGCCTGTTTTCCCACCTGAGGGAACAGGCCTTGTTTACCACCACATCCACTGTCATTAATATTGGGGCTAGGTCCGTCGGCCTAGAGTTCCATATCCCTTCCACCAGAGGCAGAGGTTAAGAGACTTTTGGCCTAGGGACTACTCATCACATCACCACCTATCTCACTATCACCACCCTCTGCAAGAGAGTGCCTTGCTAGGTGCACACCCACTGGCACATTCATCACCTTTACTACCATCATCTAGGTGTCCAACCTAAATCCAGACACTCAGGATAGCATCCACTAGGCTATCATTGATGATGTTACTATGCATTACCATCCCTTCTCTCCAACACTACCCACATATCTCTATACATACCACACATGTTGACCATCGGAAGAATGATATTCTCGGAGGTGAGCAAACCTCTGCAAGAGGTTGTGGTTTGATCCATTCTAGGCTCCCGATATGAGATTGGAGAGTGTTCTACTGGCTAGACCTACAGAGGATCGTGGATAGATTATGGGTTTGTCAACATGGTAGATGCTGAAGAGAGGAGACATGGGATTAGGGATGTCGGGTACGGTATTAGGGATACTTGGGTATATGGCAGAGGCATTCCTAAGATATGCACCTATGACCTATGTGAGAGGTCAAATAGTCTAGGGTCACAAATCTTGCTTGAGTCATTAAGCATGATACACATGACTGTGATGCTTTTACTAGAGGATGCTCAGGCTAGTAGGTCTCGTTTATCAAGTGAGTCGAATGGACTCGCAGGGGTTAATTTGCTTCTGGGGGATAGATGACTGTCTAAGGAGTACAATATGGATGGTGGAGGAGGAGTCCTACTATGTTCCGAGAGGCTTGGGTCACCTCGATAGGATTGAGTAATGGCAACTTATCAGGAGCTTCAGGACCCATCGTGATCATGTGTATGATACGAGAACATCTTCAGGCATCACCAGCACAACTATAGCTGTAGAGTACTCTCATTCAGACACAACATCAGGTAATGGACTCTCTTTCAGATGCACGCAGGCTGAGCTAAGTAGCGCTTTGAGAGGACTACGTAGGCGTCAGGATCAGATGGTAGAGACATTCGAGTCAATTAGAGCATGAGGCGAGCGTTGAACGAACATGCAGGCCGAGTGTTAATCACTGCGGAGGAGCCAAAGGAGAGCTCGAACAGCCAGCGCAGAGGTAGGATTCAGACCACCGGTGCTTCTGGAGATGCGCAGCACCACATTTTATTGATTTATGTTATGTTATCTTGCTAAGAGATTGTACATGCTTGGTTAAGTATTAGGGTTTTCCCCGCTAACATAGCCTTTGATCTTTTATATTGTATTAAGTGTACTCCGAAAACTATTTTCATGTAAAATTTTTCAAGTTATGAATAAATGGATGTGTTAGTTGTACTTTTTATCTCTTTGTGTTTGATATATTTGCTAAACATTATTATTTATGTCATATAACCTCATTGTTTTGTCTGTTGTGATCTAGGACAAATCATGGCACCTACGACCAGAAGAGGACCAAATACCCCTGTTAAACAACCACCAACCTAGCAAATGACTCCGAATCCATCAAGCAATGATTTGACAGCTTTTTTTGTGAAATTCCACATGGAGATGGAAAGCCACAGTTCGCACAGGATACACGAGGAACGTGCAAACTGTGCGCCCTTGTTTTTACACTGACTTCATGAAGTGTCAACCTTTGAACTTCAAGGGAACTGAAGGCATGGTCGGTTTGACTCGGTGGATTAAGAAGATGGAGTCAGTATTCAATATCAGTGGTTGTGCTATTGAGAATCAAGTAAAGTTTGCCACCTCCTCTGTTAGGTGCTGGCTTTTGACTTGTGTGGAATGGTCAGATAAATGACCTTTAGGTCCCTGCTCAGGCAATATACAATGAATTGGATAGTATCAAGAAAAAGATGACGGACAAGTATTGTCTGCAGGGTGAATCAAGAAATTAGAAATTGAGTTGTGGAACCTAAAGGTCAAGGGGAACGATGTTCCAGCATACACTGAACGATTCTAAGAGCTAACCCTGATATGTACCAAATTTGTTGCCAACGAAACCGAGAAGGTTGACAAGTACATCAGTGGACTTCCTGACAACATTTATGGGAACGTCAAGTCTGCCAGACCCAAGACGTTGGGATGTAGGACTATTGAGTGGCCAACGGACTTGATGGATCGAAACTCGCACTACGCGGAAAGGCATCCGACAACAAAAGGAACGGCTGATGATTCATCTAGCAAAACAACCAAGGTCACCCAGCAACAACCCTTTAAAGAGGAGAATTTCCCAAGGTCTACAATATGGGCAATAGCGAAAGAGTAAGCGTATGGGGTCTCTGCCAAGTGCACCAAGTGCCATCTTTACTACAATGGCTCCGTACACCAAAGGTGCCAAAGAGTGCGCAACAAAGTAGGGCATTTTGCTCGCGATTGCAGGAGTACTGGTAATACAAATGTTGCTAATACTCAGAAGGGCAATGGGGCAGCTCCCAAGGGAAATGGTTGTTTTGAGTGTGGAGCACCAGGGCATTTCAAGAGAGATTGTCCTAAGCTGAAGAATAAGATGCGAGGAAATGGGAATGCACCAAGGCTGGGTTATGCAGTTGGGATGCAGAAAGAGAGAGGAATGCATTCGGGAAACCTAATGCCCAATGTCGTCACTGGTACATTCCTATTAAATAACACTATGATCTCTAGGATTCGACAGTGAAGAATCAGTTATCCGCTCCCAAGGATCGACGATTTGTATCGATTCAACTCTAGGGTCCTTTATTTATTCAAAGATTGACTATGAGGATCGGGTTAATCACTAGCTTAGAGTTAAGAATCTAGAATTCCAAAGACAGCATTCCAAACTCGCGTAATGTCCTTATGACTTCCAGGTCTATGCCATTCGGGCTAACAAACGCACTGCGGTATTCATGGACCTATGAACTGAGAGTGCACGCCTTACTTGGATAAATTCATATTGTTTTCATTGATGCCATACTGATTTATTCGATGGACGAGAAAGAGCACGCTGACCATTTAATGGTTAATTTTAGAATTGCTTAAGAAGGAGCAGTTGTATGCTAAGTTTTCAAAATGTGAGTTTTGGATTCCAAAGGTACAATTCCTCGGCCATGTCATTGATAGCAGAGGCATTCATGTAGATCCAGCCAAGATCGAATCTATCAAAGATTAGGCGTCTCCTAGGTCACCAACGGAGATCCGCCAATTCTTAGGACTTGCTGGATACTATCGTAGATTCATCGAGGGATTCTCGAAGATTGCTAAACCAATGACAAAACTTACACAGAAAGGAATCCAGTTTGACTGGGGTGAAAAGGAAGAAAACGCTTTTCAATTAATAAAGCAGAAGGTTGTTGCAGCGCGTAAATTCTGCTTTACTAAAGGTATAGTCGAAAGACTTTGTGGTCGTACTGTGATGTTCTCACAAAGGTTAGGCATTGTGTTGTTTGACTGAGAGAAAAGGTGATTGCCTATGCCTCTCGACAGCTAAAAATTCATGAGAAGAAAAAAAAAACAAAAAAAAAAAAAAAAAAATTTTACCACTCATGATTTGAGGCTTTGGATCAGTAGATTTGCTCTAAAGATATGGAGACACTATCTTTATGGAACCAGATGCACCGTGTTCACCGACCATAAAAGTCTACAACACATTCTCGATCAAAAAGGAGCTTAACATGTGGCAACGCCGTTGGCTAGAATTGCTAAGTGATTACGATTGTGACATTTGTTATCATCCAGGGAAGGCAAACGAAGTGCCGAGCGTTGTGCGACTAGGAATGGATTTAGTCATTGCGAGTACGAGCCTTGGGTTCTGACAATCGGCTTGGGATTCCCAAACAAAAAAAAAAATTTAAAATTAGACGCGCAGTTCGAAGCCCAGAAACCAGATAATCTAGTGAATGAAGATGTAGGTCGGTATGAAAGAAGGGATATACTGAGGAAAGATTGGAACCACATGCCGTTAGGAACCTTTATGTTTACCTGCAGGAGGTTGGGTATGCCTTGTATAGAGGACTATGATCCGTGATTATGCACCGGAATCCCAAGTCAAAATATTCCTATCCATCCCGGTTTTGAAAAGATGTATCCAGACGTGAAGAAATTATAATGTGCCCAATCCATTGAAGGGCTGGACATGCATACATATGTTAGAAAGTGCCTTAACGTTTGCGAGGTCAAAGCTCCGAACATCAAAGGCCATCGGGATTGCTAGTACAACCTGAGATACCCGAGTGGAAGTGGGATAATATCATGATGGATTTTATCACCAAGCTTCCTAAGTCGGGGGGGGGGGGGGAGGGGGGCGGGGGGGGGCGTCGCAAGGTCTTTGACACATCTAGGTTTGATTGTCTGGATCGACTTACAAAATCTGCTCACTTCTTGCCAATAAGGGAGAATGATCCATTGGACAAGTTGGCAAGGTTGTACCTGAACAGGATAGTGGCAAGACACGGGATACCTGCCTCAATTATCTGTGATCGTGATGGAAGATTTACTTCAAATTTCTTGGAGAACATATTAGAAATCATTGGGTACATATATTGTATGAGCATTGCGTTATCATCCAGAAACTGACGGCCAGAGCGAGAGAACCATTCAAACTCTCGGAGGACATGCTACGTGCTTGCGTGATCGATTTTGGCAAGGGTTGGGTTAAACATTTGCCATTGGCCGAGTTTTCATACAACAACAGTTATCACGCTAGCATAAAGGCCGCCCCTTATGAGGCACGTATGTCGAAATGTCTATCACTGGAGTGTTGGGGCTGAGGTTTGAGGTAAAGCCCAATCTGACGGGTCTCGGAGATTGATCCAAGCAACAACAGAAAGATCGTCCTGATCATGCGAGGAATGCAAGATGCTCAGATCCGACACAGAGCTACGTCATCGGAATGGAAAAGCAATGGAGTTCGAGGTTGGGGACCGAGTTAGCTTAAGGTCTCGCCCTTGGAAAGGGTCATACGGTTCGGTAAGCGGGCAAGCTGAATCTGAGATATGTCAGACCTTTCAAGGTGTTAGCAAAAGTTGGGAAAGTTGCCTACAGGCTGGAACTTCCTCAAGAGTTGAGCAGAGTTCACCATACTTTCCATATGTCTAATCTGAAGAAATGTCTACGACTGTACGAAACCTTTAGTCATGCCGTTGAAGGATTTCATGTGACGATTAAACTCTACGTTTTTTGGAAGGGGCCGTTTTTGAAATCAATAGGAACAGGGGATCAAACGATTGGAGCGAAGTCGGATACCATTGGTTAAGGTTCGCTGGAACTCTAGGCGGGGTCCTGAGTTACATAGGACATAAAGATTCGTTAAAACAAATAATACCACAATCTTCACAAAATGGGCTTCGTCATCCACTACAAAGGTCTTAAGCTTTGAGGCAAAAGCTCTTGTAACGGGTGAGGGGGGGGAGGGGGGGGAACTGTAACATATCTCAAATTTTTCATGTCATAGTACGACACTCTTTTAATGATCACTATTTATTTTAGTCGATAGGGTTTACTTTTAATTTTTCTTTTAGCTATTATCACGGACAGACTAGAATTAATCTTATAAACGTAAATGGTCACACATAAGTTAAGGTTTAAGTCAACGTAAGTGTCTAGTAATTATTAGGACAATAATTATTGGCTTTGCTCATTTATTTTTATTGGTCACGTTAATGGCTTACGTTTCGCAATAAAATGCACTTAGACGCACACGAAAATACCTAGACTTACCTAGACTCAAATACCAATACCCATTTTAAATGCCCCTAAACACAAACTTGATCAAAATCTTGTGTTAAATAAACAAGTTAGCCGAATCTGGCTAAGTAAAGCTCACAGATCTGTTAAGCGATTTATCTAGCAAAGAAATCTCTAAGGTCTTAACAAGTACATGTACATTCTAATCTCTCATAAATGTAGTCATAATGGTCTTCTAACTAGATTGTTACCATTGGATAGTAATCCTTTTGTTTCTTGGACCTCCTAGGCGCGGCAAATTTAAGAGAAACACAACCCATGTTCTAAAATCTAACGCAATCTTGTTACAATTCACCGGATAAATAAGGAAAATGTCGTTGTGTATCCTATAGATTAATAACCAAAGGGTTAATAACCATTTCTTTTGTTTCTTGCCTTCTTATGCCGCGGTTAACCAAGCCCCAACCCACAAAACCTAAAGATTTCACTAGCTAAGTAAATATTGACAATCTTGAGGGTCTTTATGTTGTACTTAGTAGGCTTTATTAACAAAAACTGGGTGATTAACTAAAATCCTATGAAACATCTCATTGGGCACGATTTGGTTAAGGAGAACTAGGAGTGTAACTTGCCTCATTGTCTATAAATAGGACCACTAAGTTTATTGACATCTTCCTTATCACCTTAAACTCTATCAAGTATAAACATTACCATTATACTCCTTGGTTTCATTCAGCATTACATGTAACCGAAACTTATTTGAACCACATTTCAATTCCAAGACACAAGGTGCTTAAGGTCACGATATAAGAGTAAGGAAGTTGGGTTATAAGCTTTGGAGTGTATATTTATACACGTTGGGTGGTATACGGGGTTAAACTCCCTCGCAAATTCTGAGAACCAAAAATTTAGGACTTTGCTTAAGTCGCTACTAAGTCTTTTTCATCATTTGTAATTTGTTTATCCTGATAAATTTCTATGTCGCGTTTAAAAATTGAGTTAAATACTTCACTGGTCATAAAAAACATGATTTGTTTGATCACTGCATGGTTCCACGCTACCAATATATGTTATTACAATACGAACTTAGTGGAGTAGGGGTAATTAAAACATGACTAACTATCGTATAAAGGCCTAACAATTCATTTGAAATGCAAAGATAGATACCAACTTGAAATCTATCGCGTATACTTGGCGTACATAAATCCCATACGTAAACACTTTCTAAAAAACGTAACATTTAGCTTGGGAAAACACCTACAATGACCTTTTAGATGAGTGCATGTAACGAACATCGAATTAAAAATGTTAACTAGTACCAAGATGGTATGTCACGACCTAGAGACCAAGTTGTTAGAACAAAGGAGCTAATTTCGGGTCTTAATGGGTTTAACGGTCCACGGTTGGAGGCCCAACAGGCAACCAGCTCGCAAATAACCCACGACTTATTTATATGTATACGGAGTGGAATTTTGGGTTGAGAGTATTTAAATAATAAACTTGGACCTTAACTTGTCTTTCAAAACCAAACGAAACCCTTAATGGGCTCATTAGCCTATTAACGAGCCCTATACGAGCAAATATGCTATAATAAAGCCCAAGACAATTTTAAGATACTCTTATATGTAAAATGTGCTTTATGACCTTGAAATAAGTTGATGGACCAAATGGACCAAACCAAAAGCCTTTGAAAACCATTCGGGCCTTAAATGGGTCAACAAGCCTACTGCGAGAGTTTATTTGCTTATTTGATAATCTGACAACAAAACAGATTAATGGAAATTTGGACGAATAGAAAATTGCTAACATGCCTAAGAACTCTTAAGGTACTTTCCGGCGTCAAGTTGTTGGGCTTGCGAGCCCAATAGGCTCGAAATAAGCTACAATAAGCTCCTCGAGCTTATTCTAAGATTATCAGGCCACTTGAGCTTATGAGGTCCCTTTGATCGATTTACCATTCCAGCCTCGTTGGGGATTTACGACCCGGGAACATTCTATACTACTTCTCGGTATCATTGACTCTGCTTCTTGACTATTCTTACTATATATTGATATTTTATTATATTTTAAGGTGTAGTCAGAGCGGATCAGTCCTTGATAAGCAACACCGCTTCGGGTGGTAATACCTTTCAAATCTACCTTCGGGTTAGTAATGGTATTACTAGGGAGTGTCCCTGAACCTGAAGTAGAAGCGGTAAAATTGGTCATTTGATTTTGCAAGTTTTGATTTTGATTTTGCATATTTCTCATAACTGCATCATTAGCTTTGACGTAGTTTTAAAAATCATCCTTGGACGCACCTTGTGTTTGCGGAGCCGGAGCTTGGTAAGGTGGAGCTTGGGGAACCGGGGGTTGGTTAATCGGGGGTTGATAAATTTGGCCTTGGTTGTAATTATTCCCCCGGTTTTGGTTGTAACGGTTTTGGTTATTTCCTTGGTTTTGTTGAACGGGAGGAAAACCGGGAGGTCGAATTTGATTAGCAATCGGGGCTCGGTAACTGGTATTTCCTTGGTTGTAGTTAACCGCGGCGGCTTGGGAAACATACTCTTGAATATTGTCACGATAAACGTTGCCATCGGTGGCGGGACAATTTCGGTAAGAATGAGCACCACCACAAGTAACACAACTTTCCTCGACCGCTTTCACGGGAGCGGGAGCTTGGGATTTCTTATCGAGAAGTAAGGCTTTCACCATATCTTTAAGTTCGGCAACATCGGGAGAAATACCGGGGGTGGAAGAGCTCGAACTCACTTTGGCAACAACCGGTTTGTTACGTGAATTACGAACTTTGGATTTGCTCTCGATGATTCTTAGGCAATCACGGGGCATTTTATCCAAAAAGTTACCACCCGCGGCGGAATTCAACGAATCTTGATCATTAGAGTTCAAAGCATTATAGAAAGTATCGAGTTGATGTAACTCCGAAAAATCCATGGATGTGGGGATGCCCGAAGAAGATATTGAATCGGTCCCATGCCTCGTAGAAAGTTTCATCAAATCGTTGTTTGAAAATTCTGTTGATTTCATTCGAAGATTTATTGTTTTTGGGAAGGGGAAAGAATTTTCTGTTGATGAATTTTGAAACAAGATCATCCCTGTGAGAATCGATCGAGGGGGGTTCTTTTTCAGCCAAATCCGGGACGGCACCTCGAGGGGGAAAATGGGAAAAAGCATACGCTTTACTGACGTACTCGGACGTTCGGAACTTCATTCATAGAAGTGATCTTGTTGAAATAACGGACTTTAAATTTAGGGGATTGTGAGATAGAGGGTCTTCTTGTCATGTCTGAGACTTGTTTGTTTTGGAAGAGGGTAAGCAACCGTGCTTAAGCTCATAGTTGTCCGCGGTGATCTCGGGAACAACGATGCATGATAGAACCCACGGTGGGTGCTTCGAGCAATTGAGCCATAGTACGAGTATCGTCCATCGTAACTACGGGAGGAGCTTGTTTTTCAATTGGTTCAACAATATTAAATGGTTCAACAAAAGTCGGGTTGACTTGTTGTTGTTGACGGTTAGAATTACGAGATTGAGAACGAGTGCGCATGCACTAAAATTAAAAAATAAAATTTATACTAATTTTTTTTGGTTTTTTTGATTTTTTTGGTATTTCAACAATGTATTCGCAATAAATTTTAAATACGGACAATGAGATAAGACAGTTAAACCTAATAATCAACTCGCTTCTCGGTAACTCTCTCAAAGAAAAACGCACAAAGGAGTTTGTTTAACTTTTTAAATCGGTGAGACCGTAAACTCGCGCGAGGAAAAAAAAGGTAAAGTTTTTGATCTTTGGTTTGGGAACTTATTAATGGATAATACTTTAGTTGAAAGTATTATATGTTGGTGTTCTTTTACCAACTTGGTAAAAAAAATTATTTCTTTTTATGGATAATGTTTTTATATTTTTGGTTTGATTTTTTTTATATTATAATTATATTAAATAAAAGAAAAATCTTTTTGTATATTTTTTATAAGAAAATAAACAAAATAACTTCACACGAAAGGATCTTCAAACAAAAATTTTCAAACGGCTTCAACAATCGGATACACCCCTCCTCGGCAGCGGCGCCAAAAACTGATCTAGACTGACTCACACCTTTAAAATATATAATATATATAAATATAAAATACTTATATAAATATATAAATATAGGGTAAGAATAAAAAAATCACAATTATAGTAATCCGGGAGTATGATTCCCGGGTCGTTTCCCCAACGAGGAATGTAATTGAAAGCCGAGAGTCGTTATGAGAATCGATGCTTGAATGGAAGAAGATTATGATTGGTTATCTAAAACTACGAGAAAATTAAGGCAAAAACTTAAAAACACTTAAGGGAAGACAATTTTTAATTAAAAACGCAAAACAAGAATCTTAAACGGGACCTAAAAACCCTAAATTATCAAAATTAAGTCCTAAGATGATATTTTTGGTTTTTATAAGTCTTAATTGACTAAAAAGCTAGAACAAATAAAACTAGACTAAAAACGAAGGAGATTTAAGCTTAAAATCACTAAAAACATGAACGGGATTCAATCCCGTTCTTTAAAAATCAAAATTTTGCAATTTTAACCCTACGAAAGCAAATCTAATTTTTCTAGGTTCTAAATGTTAAAAGAAAATTTTCTAAAAAAGAATTATATTTTTTTGACTTTTTTTAAATTTTTTATGAATTAAAAACGATTTTAATGAAAATTAATTATAAAAAATACTAAACTATTTATAAAAAAACTGGAAAATCATGAAAAGTATCAAATAAGCAAAGAAATAAGCTAAAAATGGCTTATAAGCTAAACGGGCTAAAATGTGTATAAAGGATTGATTTTGCAAATATAAAACGAAAAAGACCCCAAGGCAAGTGGTAGAGTGTGTGTTGTGTAAAACGTTTGGGTGTGGGGTTGAGGTCCCGGGTTCGAGCCTTGCTCACCCGGGGCTTCCCCTACTTCCAAATGTTTTTGCAAATTCCATTTTTTTACAACTTTTTAGAAAACTTAAAAATAAGCACTTTTTACAAAGACACTTCTTTTATAAAACACAAATAAGCACTAAAATAAGCTAAATAAGATAGAATAAGCCTAAACTATACTAACCCTTAACAATGCTAACTGTTGGCATTTTTAAGCTCAAATAAGCAAACCAAAAAGAGAATTAAGCTAAAACAGATGATAAGACATATCTAAAAAGCTCTTAAGAACAAAAATAAGCAACTACAATAAGCTAGAATGGCAGAAAACTCAAAAAGCTATCAAACTTAGAAATTTTAAGCTAGAATGCAAATAAGCTCTAAACTAAAGAGAATAAGGTAAAATGGGCTTAATCTAACCTAAAAGGCTAAATGGAACACAAAATAAGCAAATGCAATAAGTTGATAAGCCTAAATAAGCAAATAGCTTTTTGGCCAAAACTGATAAGCCAAAAGGCCAAGAGGGACTTTTCTAGCTTAAAAATAAGCTAGCAAAAGGATCCTTATAGCTTAGTGCATATACCACTAAGAAGAATGGCCAAAAAGCTACAATAAGCAACAATGAAAAAGCATTTTGAAATTCAGATAAACACTTAAAAAGCTTCATGAAAAGGCTATCTTACACTGACTCAACACTTAGACAAATTTTTAATAACTTTTGCAATTTTAACAAAACCACACTTTTGAGCTTAAAAATAAGCAAACAAACAGATCCTTATGGACTTTTAAGCTACAAAAAGATTAAGTTTAGACTTCAACGAACAATAATCAACACTCAAAAAGGAGTTTGAAATTCAGGATAAGCAACAATAAGCAAATGAAAAAGTATTTTCTCAAACTTTTTGAAAACTTAGCAATCTATGACAGTTTTGGAAAAAACTCAAAACAACAATGCTGGCTATTAATCTTGATTTCTAACATCTTTTAACACATGAATAACCACAAAAACTTTACAAAAGAAACAATAAGCAAAGCACAATCAAATAAGCAACTAGAATAAGCTTAAACCAACAAATTCAAACCACAACTCCTCAAAACCTTAAAAATGAGTTTTACGACTTAAAAACTTTAACAAACTGATTTTTAAGACTACTTTAAGCTAAACTAAACTGATTTAAGTGTCAAATTTCAATTTTAACCCATTTTGACCCATTTAAGCAGTTAAACCAAACACCCCTTTAAAATTCATTTTTGGTTTTCTATCTTGATAAAAGCTGTTTAAGCTATAATTTTCCAAAACCCATATGTTAAATAAGGTAAACAGACAATAATAAGCAAGCTTAAACAACTAATAAGCACTGAAATAAGCTAGAACGCAATAAGCACTCTTTTAAGCTATTTTTGGCAGTTTTAAGAAAAACTTAACCTAATGATTTCTAGACTACAAGATAAACATAATAAGCAACAATCATCATATATAAGCATAAATAAGCAGACATAATCAAGAAATAAGCATAAATAAGCTAAGCTATAGTAATTAAGTTAAAATTTTAAAAAGTGAAACTTACCAAACCATTGCTCTAAACAGGGTGAAATTAGCAATCTACAAGCTCTAGCTTGTTAAAACAAGCTAGTGAGGTCTATAAGCCCTTCTATTTCTGGCTTATCATCTAAAAATAAGCTGTGGTATTTTGAGGAGAGATTCTTTTGAGATTTTTATGAAATTTCCTTAAGTCCTTTTTATATAGATAAAAACAGATTACTTATGTGTATGATTAAGAGCTTATAAGAGCTTATGAAGGCTTTTGAAACATAGTCAAGACTTGAAAACAACAGAGCTTAAAACAGATTTTTAAGAAACAAACTTAGATTTCATTAAACTTCAAAACATTACAAGTTAAACTAAATAAGCTGAAAATAAAAATGCTAGGTTAAAAACTAAGTAAAAAAAACTCGCTACCCAATGGCTTACAAAGAGACCTATTTATACTAAGCTTAAGAATATTCTAGGTCCTGTGCTTCTTTGCTGAGAGGGCTCAAGCTGTGCTTCTTGTGTGAGGTAAGTCTCAAATCAATCTTAGCCCTCCATTTTGAGTAGTGTCCAAGTTGTATGATCAAAGCCATTGATTTTTTTGTCATTTTTCTTGAACGAATGGGAAGATTGGAGATTGCCAAGGTGGCAATTGGTGGGATAAGGTGTGGGGTGTGTAGACAAAGTGGAGAAGAAAGGGGAACAGTGTTGGGGGTGAATTTGGCGGGTAGTGAGGACAGATACCCGTTTGGTGTGGGAGATGATGAACAGTTGTTCCCGGGTTATTTTGAAGTTTGGATAATGTCAGGAAAGGTCCCTGAAAGTTATACATTGTATTGCAAGTATAGTCCTTTGGTGGTACAACTTTAGTCCTTGGAGTTATATTTATGTTTGCACCGTTAGTCCTTTTAAGGACTAACGGGGGTGTTATAAAGGGTAACGGGTGTTATAAGGGGATTGTTGGGCTTGGTTAATTGGGCCGGTTATGGTATTAAAAGGACTTGGGCTTTTATTTATGGTTTAAGGGTTTTGTAAAGATATAAGTGGGTACGGGTGGGCCCACTTTTGGTAATTTAGGTTTTCGGGTTTGGTTTTCGATGCTCTTTCCAATTCCACTTCCCGGGGTTGACCTTGACTTGATTTGACTTTGACTTTTTGTTGACTTTTGGCTTTGACTTTTCTTTCACGCTCTTTCCGTTCTCGTGCTCGGTTTTGTCGATTTGGCTTCTATTTTTGTCCTTTTCTTGGATATCCATTTCCTGCACAATACAAATACAAAACATACAAATACAATGTATTTTTGGTACGTTTTTAGTCATTTAAGTCCGGTTTTAGAGGTCAAATGTATGTGTAATTAAACACATTCCAAAAACCAAGAGAAAGAGCAGCTAGGTTTCACGTGAGTTTGAGGTTTTATAAGGATGAAAAGAGGTGGGCTTTTACACGGTGGTTTAAGGAGGTAAAAAGGGGCTTGGAATACTTATGTTTATCTAATAAAAAAATCCAAACGTAAATACATGTATTTATAGGACAAAATGTCGACACTTATTCTAGTTTGTAGGGATCTATGGTTTTTTTAGTTTTATCTAGCTTCTTAATTTATAGAAGTTAAAATGTTGGTGTAGTTTGTGTTTAATGGGTTTTTACTTTGATACAATTGAATGAACGTGGTCAAGTAACTTTTCTTGTCGTGTAAAAAAATTAAATGACGAGTATGAAGGGATCGTGTAGGTCTCAATAAGTTTAGTTGACGTTTCTAGCTAAACGTTGAATTTTCGTGCATACGCGATTTAATCAACGCGGTTTAGATACATAGCTACGCGAAACAAGCTAAAATAATAAAAGAAAATAGTTAAATAATGATAACTCGGAGTCATAACATGACCTGAAATCACGGGGTGTTATATTAGCCAATTCCTAGCTTACATCCATTACTAAATCAAAGTTCTCATGACATTAACACCTTCACATCATAATACATATATGATAAAACATATATACAACACATGTTATAGTTCGAATCTCTTACCTTGGCGCCATATCCAAGTAACCAATACAAGCCCCATCAACCTCATTTGATTCCTAGACCAAAAGCATCATAAATCATAAACACTTTATATACTTATAACTAAAAGGTCTCTAGTCTTTATTCAAGACATACTCATTTCATAATTAACCTCCATATGATCACAAGATGATCATATGATGAAACCTCTCAATCATTTAATTAAACCATTACCCATCAAAAGGTTGAACCTAGTATCACTATAACCTCATTAGTTGGATTCAAAACTTCATCACCCAAAACCCTCAAATTTGGGTACATGAACCCTAAATCTTTAATTAACAATTCAACATAACTAAGATACTTACTTGTAGGAGATCATTACAATGGACTTATTTCTTGTAATAGAGCACTAATTCACCAACAATTTGGTCACAAAAAGATTCTTGTATCCCTCCTCTTCTTGTTTAGGTTGACACATACAAATGATTACACACCTCTAGAAATCGTTGGAAATCCCAGGGATATTTCTAGTTATTAGTTAGTTGTAACTTTGGTATTTTAGCAATAATGGTCCTTCTAGTCTTATTCCTTTATAATTGTGACACATAATATTTTCTAAAACCATTTACATAATATTTATACTTATAGTTTGACTATCGGGTTTGACTAACCAATCACGTAACGCCTTCAACTTATAAAAGTCGTAGTCAAACTTGCTTAATGGCATTCTCGTAATAAAATACTTAAAAACGGGTTTTGGGGTGTTACAGTTTATTTATTCGGAAGTGTTTTTATAAGATAACCAACATATTTATTATCGACCAACTTATCTTTGTTCAAAGTATCAACTGGTCAAACATGAGATGTAGTATTTTTCATTTAGTGTTTAACCACCTGATGCTCTGAACACGGCTAAATTGTTCGAAAATACCGTGTTGATGGGGCTTATGTTTAAGCTTTCATTGTCTTTGCTTGTCGAAACTTTTTGTATTGCGGTGTGTTCTTGATGTGTTAAATTTTATCGCCAATGACAGATATGAGGTTTATTATTGTATTTGTGGTCTCTTTAATTTGTCCTTTAATTATGAGATAAATGTATTCAAATATTGTATTTAAATCGTCTGGCATTTATAACCGCTGTTAAGAATGTTTCGCCGCAATGCGCGGCCATTGTATTACTCGTTTAGCAACGTATTTTACTAAGTAGTTGACACCTTATATTCCTTCATATGACAATATGTAAACACTTAGGGTGCGTTTAGTTACGAGTAAACACTCTTGTTTTTCACAAAATGTTTTGTGGAAAACAGGAAAAACAAAGAGCGTGTTCAAATCATTGTTTTCCAACAAAATTCTCTACAAAACACAAAATATGCATTTCTCAACTTATTAAGGGAAACTACAAAACACATTTTTTTATTGTTTTCTTTAGAACCTCCTTTGTTTTCTTGAGAACAGAAAGTAATATCATATGAATGCGTTTTCTATGCTTTTTGGAAAATTAAATCTCCTCCTTTTTTTACAAATATGAAAACACAAAACTAAGAAGTTTTTTCTCTAACTAAACGCACCCTTAAAATTTCATATTAGATCATTAAAGCATTGAGTCAAGTGCAACGATGGAAATTTTAAAACTGAATTAGGTTAGTGTAGCTACAATTCTTTATGGGTCGAGGAAATCTCCTAAATTACAAGAGAGTGAGATACAATTAGTATTGAAGGAACTAGTAATCCATTTAAAAGGACTACCCCAATAAAACCATACAGTCGCCGATAATGCCTCTGCTAAAATATTACGACTAACATCATTAGCCACCGAAGACACTAAACTGCAACGCGCATTTCCTTAACAATTAGAATAATAAAAAAATCCATTTTTTTCATATGTAAGACCAACAATCCGTATCCAAACAAATCCATCAGAAAAACAAAACATGATCAAAACAATAAAATTACAAAACAACCAAGTATGCGTACTACTTTGTAAATAAACCAAAGCCACTCCGTGATCTTCTTAGCCTTTTGTAGCAACAACCGTTTGTGCCCAGATTTGTCGTTATTAGAACACCAACTATTTAGGCAAGGAGGATGGAAGAATTCGATATCAATGGTTTATGGTAAACGAGAATGGATAATCTCTTTCACAAAGAAGTTCAGGAAACATCTTCGCCCTCAACTTTTAGCGTAAGATACATTCTTTCATCATTTTCGCTCTTCTTTTTAAATTGGAGGTATCTTTTTTTGCGACTTTCGATTATCTGATTGCCATTATTACCACGAAGCTACTATGGATACCTACAAACCTAAAAGAGGTAAAATGCTTTAGCAATCATACACAGGATATGTAAATCTTACTTCAAATACTGGCGTCCGTATAAACGCAACTACAACCAAATAACCCGACCAAGCTAGGCAAGCAAATGTTATCCAACCTAGGTATACATAGACAACTGTCACACCCTGAAAATTTTAGGTCAATATTTTCAAACTTTCTGACAATTATTTTTGACTTTTATACGTTACGTTTGAATCCGGCAGTTTACCGGGAAGTTAACCCGCGTAAATTTGATAAATGTCATCGGACGCGTTCCGACTTTGGATTTTGATTAGTTTAGATGATATATGAGTTAATTTATCTTTTCTAATTGTTTCGTAGTTTACGATCACTCCCGGTAGTTATTTTTACGCTTTGACGGTTAAATTGCGTTTTTCGCGTTTTTGACCTAACGGAACCCCGGAAACCCGAAATCTTTTCGTGTAAACTTTAGTTATCGTCCATTTCATGTCCATAAGTCAAAATTTTCATTCACCCTCTTCTCTTGTTATATTGTGGACGCCTAAACCCAAACCAAATACACCATAAGTCTTGAAATTAAATCAAAGGCATCTTTTCTTGAACTTCCCATGCATGTGGGTGAAAGTGACACATGAGAGAGTCCTTCTCATGCACATTTTCTCAAGTTTGACAATATCATGTGATACTTGCATCCTTTGACTTCATTGGACCAACTAAAGACCAACTTATGCATCTAATGAGAACCAAGACTTAAAATTTTGAACCATATGGTCCTTGTGGCTTGCCTATTGCCGAACCCACACACACACCCCCCTTTGGTGTGTGTTGGTCACATGTGCACTATGATGCATACCCTTTAACCTAATCTTGTCTTATAAATGCCATCCCATATCACAACTTAGGGTTTCATAATCATTTTCAAGCCTCCAAAAATTTCTTTCTCTCCTTCCTCTCTTCTTGAAGCCCACGGCCAACAAACACCCACATAGGGTTTCTATTTTCTTTGATTTCTTGGATAATCTAAGCATTCTAGGTTCATTTCTAAGGTTGCCTAAGTGGTTTGCAAGTATTGGTTCTTTGATTTAAGGGTTTTCTTCAAGATCTACAAATTAGGGTTTGGTTATTATTTGGGGTTTTTATAGATCTAGTCATTTTGGGTATAGATCTTGTGATTCTCTACTTGTTTCTTCATTCTTGTAAGTATTTCTTGGTCATCTCTTGTTTCATTTCTTTTATTCTTATGAATATTGTTCAAGTTTAAGAATCCATGTGTTTGTGTTACTTTTCTAAAAAGAAATGACAAAATATCTTGACAACTTTTATAAAAATGGAAGTATTATGTTTGTTGTTTTATAAGTTATGGTGAGATGAGTTGAAAAGTGTGTTGCAACAATAGAAATGAAGGGATTAGGTTAGATTAAGTGTGGTTTTGTTGGTTGGTTTGGTAGTGATCGGGATTAGGCTAGAATAAGCACTATTGTGGCGTTTGGATGGATTTTTGGGAGTATTTATGAAAAGACATGTTGCTGATCCGAATTAGTTTTGAGGTTTTGAGCGACCTAAAAATGTCTTCATTAGGCGTAAAAGTAGTTTTTGAAGAGCTTGTTTCGAATAGATAGTTTTTCACATATCGCACTTTAAAATCGGACTTAAAACGGCCAAGTTATAGCCAAATGAAACTTGAAACATTTTTTGGCAAAACCCAATGAATAGTGTGCTGATGTGAATAGTAAAAGGGGTATTCAGACACTTTCGGACATTTTTGGACTTTCTAAACTCTAGCGAAACATATAGTAACACATATATATAGATTAGCATCATTTGAAGACGTCATTAACATATTTTAGGAAAAGCGATAAAGTTACTAAAAATAGTAAGTTTGGTAAAACATTAGCGGATCGGACTTGGAAGTTTAGCGATTATGGATAGTTAGCGCATTTTGAAAATATGGAAACTTAACAAATATAGGGGACGGTATTAACGTCTTGAAACTAAAAACTTTCCTAAAATAGAAACTTTCTAAAAGTAGTAATTTTTGGATAAACGCCAAGACTTAACGAAAAACTCTATAATTTTATTTAGTCATACTTTATTAAACAAACTAAAGCACATACACATATGGATGTCTTTTCTTTTGAAAGCGTGTCGTACAAGTTTCGGTTATCTTTCGTTTACCTAAGATGCGTCATTTATTTAGGTCGCGTGTAAGACCTTTCGGCTTTATTTCTTCCTCGTTGATTATCGATTCACCACTTGATTAAGGTGAGTTCATAGCCCTACGTTTTACCTATTTTCAAATGCTTTATACTTTGAGGTAAGAAACATTGTTTGCTTTTAAAATTAGACACAAGGCCTAAATTTCCTTACAAACCACTATTGCCCGAACTATCCTGAACCATTAGTCACCTATGGCCAATTGGATTGGTTAAGTGAGCACGAATGAATAAATAGATCTATTGGGACTAATTACCCTATCTGGTTTGGTTCTAAATTAGCTGCGAACAAACAGATATATGTCATGTCGATTGTGCGTTGTGGTGGTCTTTGTTTTGGGACACCAGTTAAGGGAAGGAATACTATGTGGCATGATATGATATGCCCTGTTGTTATTAGCATCGGTGTCATAAGCTTAGCATAACAGTAAATACTTTTATGTGATGTTGTATCTGTTATAGTAGTCGCATGTGTTTTGAAATCATGTGTCCACTCTTGTATTAAACTTAAACCTAGGATTCACCTCTAATTTGACGTTTTAAAACATTTTTCTCAGTGCTTATGATACGCCTACCCAAACACACAATAAATAGTATATATAACTAAGCTGATTTCAATAAAATAAATATTAATATTTTTTCCGTCGGTTAGAAATCAAACTTTAACTAAAGTTTGTCTCAAAACCCCCGTCTTTTCCCACGCGAAGGTGACATGAATAATCGTTAAGTCGTGATCGCGCTTTTGAATGTTACAATAATTATGATTTGGGTTCCTAATATCCTACTTGACATATTGCTAAAGTAAATAACAGCATAAAACACAAAACAATAAAAACAATTAAACAAGAAAAGCAATTAAACACAAAATGATATTTAATAACAGACCAATAAGGAAGCAAAAAAAATTCATTTTAAATTGAACTACGTAAAAATAAATCCTACCATAAAAAAATGATATGTTTTTATTATAAATTTTTTATTTATTAGACAAACTTTTAATCTAAATAAATGTCGCAAATAAATAATCTCTAATCATATTTTTAAATCCGCACTAATTTCTAAAAACTAACATCAGCAAAAAAATCAACTAACTACTATATGGCAAACATAAAAATAACATCAAAAATAAAAATAATGTCTATTACCAAGCATGGCAACATTCAAATAGCAAACAAATAATAAAACGATAAAATAAAATCTTCACTAATTAATTAAAAAAGGAAAGAAAATAAACCAATCGAAAGCCGCAATTAAACGAAAACCACCACATTATTTAGCTAAAACAAATAATCAAATTCGGTCTAGCTAAATAAACCCTTAAGCTCCACGCCTCGTGAGATGACCGGTACCAAACAGTTAACACAAAAAGGAAACAAACTATTATGGTTAAAAAGTTTATACCAATTCAAATTTGCTCTTACTGTTAACATACTACTAGGCCCAATAGAAATTTTCTACAACACACACATGGCCCAATCTTAACAAAAGACTAAACATCTGCCTATTGAATTCAACTCCAAACCAAATCTGTTGACGAAATGTAATCTAGCTTCAACGTCAACAAACTATCTTCTTTATTAGCATCAAGAACATTTTAATATAAATAAGCTCAGAAGTAGAGCCACGCACAACCTTATATCATAATATAACAAATTTATATAATCAAAACTAAAAAAATCTGAAAATTGATAAGCAACGATTTAAATAACGAACGAATAAACTAGAATTATTAATAACTACTCTAGAAACAGAATATGCACCCTAACTATAAACTTAGAGAAAAGTGAATTCTCAACAAAAAATGAAATAAGCCACGAATCAAGATACTAACGATGATACCTATACTTATTTAAGCTATTTACATTTTTTAACACTCATTCATTCGATAACTTTTAACATTCTTTCAATTTTGACTTAAATGAATCTACACTAAAAACTAAAACAACTAACAAACATATACCATAATTAACTCGAGCAAATTAATAAGCAAACACGATAACCTAAGCTAAGCGAGACCGAATAACTAAATGAAGCCATTAGATTTTATAAGAAAAAAAAATTAATAGCCAAGCTAATATGGAGAGAACTAGAAAACCCAATCGAAACCGCTTAAGAAACTTATTCAAAACTGGGAATAAGCTAGGAAATCAAGGACCAACACAAGCTTATTAAAAAGAATAAGCCGAGAAATAAGCACTTCAAACATCATCTTTCATTTCATATCATAAGCTCGAATTGTACAATAAGCAGTTACAAATAGCACTAAATAAGCTGAAACAATAATGCCTACCAACTATCACTACAAAAATTAAATAAGCAAAAACTTTAAACTAAAGCTAAAAAAAACTAAAACCTCCCCTCTCAAAATGAAGGAAGCCCGTAGTATATATAGCCAAGTGAGGGGGTAATGTTGTAAATTGCCCTAATCATTGGATACTTAATTGGCCAATCATTGGCGTCGGTGTGCGTGACAACGGACCGAGAGCCTGAAATGCCAGCGGATGGAGGCCACGTGTCTCTAATTTTAGCTTCAATCATACGCATGTATACTCACCCTTTGATCACTTTCACAAATATAAAAGATATAGATGCACATTGCCATGCCACACGTCCCTATTCAATTGGCTCATTTCTTCATAGTGGGTGCTCACGTGATGGTCCTCCATTTAATTAAATGGCACATGATCTAGTACTAATAATCAAATGGCATTACAAAATTTCCAGTTTATGAAATGAAGGTGGGCCGAGTCTCATCAAATGGGCTAGCAAATTTTGATTGGGATTGGATCTTTCATTCATAGGCTAGCATAATTAAGGGCTGGCCCGTCCCATATAATATCCGAGGGCCACGTTAGACTCGTTTTTTTCTCACGCTCTTTCATCCCTGCTCGTTTTGTCCTTTTTGTCTTTTTCTTATGGTCCAGTTCTTAATATCCGTACCTGCACATACAAAAACAAACACAAAAACAATGAACATATATTTTCCATTTTTATTATTTTTTGGTCCGTTGGTTCGTTTTAACAAGGTAAAAACAATAAGTAATAAAAGATCATCTACCAAATTCCCCCTTGGCCTTTTATATTCGTGATATACTTAGATCATAGATCAAGCAAAATAAATTCATGTCGTCCCCAATTTCACTTTTTTTCATACTAAGTCTTTACAAAAACAGATCATATGTCAAATACAAGTCCTGATACTAAACACTACTCATAATACTAATTGTGTACTACTTTTACTCCCGCAAATCCAAATTTGTATCTCAAGATTTTACTTTAAGTCATATACCCGAAGGCTCTTAAGACTTGTTTAGATATTTATTAATCCAAAAAAAAAGCGGGACGATAAAAAATAAGTTTAGCTTCCCACCCTTCTTGCAAAAAAAACCGATGAAGTGAACGAAATTTTTACGTTTGTAGCTTTTGCCTTAATTCAAGTCATATCCCCTAAGGCTCTTTAAACATAAATTCAATAATATTAGTTACACCATATACCCTTGAGGCTCTTTAAGGTGCAAATAACTAAGAACATAATCACTAATTTATAAGTACCATATACCCTAAAGGCTTCTTTCAAAGAGTACAAATAAACTTTCATGATAGTATTACTATGCCATATAACCACAATACAGGCTTCTTAAAAGGCAAAAAGAATACAGTAAATTAACTCAACTCTTACCAAATACCCTAAGGAGCTCTTTAAGGTCTAAGTAAAGCAATAAACCATATGATCCTATAATAAGCCAAAATTCGAATCTTCGACTTCAATTAAAGACGAGATGTTACAAAATAAATTGAACCTGACAACCTTATTTTAAACAATTATGCATATAAGTGAAACAAGCTAATGTGGGAGAAAAAGAGCCACAATTAAAACTTATAAGCCATAAGAAAACCAGACTATTCTACGCTTGAGCATCATGACTTATATTCGACTCTTTATTTTCTTGTTCCTTCGCAATTAAATCTCTACTCTAAGAAAGGAGACTCGCGAATGCGTTCCTAGCGAATTAAAGATCAACGACTTTAATAAGTCCACATAGACTGGAAACAATCGCAACTCTAATTAATCACGTCTCGGCTAATAATGGGATAACCTACATAAGACTAGCAACAAACTCGATTTAAATATTTTAAGAAAAAACTAAGGTATAAAACCGTCAGATCAAAATTTATTACTCCGTTCTCAAGACCTGTTATTTGTGTCACAACACATTTGTTTCACACACTATTCCAACATTTTATCACTTCTTTTATTATTATCAATGCACAAATTTATTAAATTGTGCTATTTTCCACTTAAATATCACATATTTTAGTGAAAAAACGGGTTACGTGAGAACAACGGCTGCATGTATAAATCAAATAATTTGATTACCACACATAATAAAACTACACTTTGTCTTCAATGTGATATTTAATAACCCCGACAAAACTAAGTTTAAAAGGCATAATTCAATTATTAAGGGTTCACTCTAACGCAAATCTAAAGCCATTTTAATAATATGCTAAAGATATACGTTAATGGGATAATAGATTTAGTATATACGACCCAGGAAAGCTCTATACTACTTCCTGGTATCATTGACTCTGCTGTTTTTACACTCCTTTATATATTTTATATTTTATTATATTATATGTATTTTAAGGTATAGTCTGAGCGGATCACCCCTCCAGAAATCATCATCGGTCTTTTAGAAAAATCAAAAGTGATTTTGGCCCGATGAGATGAGAAAGGAGAAGTGAAAATACCAGGTTTGAACACTTTGTCCTTGGGGAAGCAAATGGAAGAGAAAATCTCAATCGGGCTTTCATTAATGTTTGGATAAACATTAAAGCACATGAAAGTTCCACCCCGATGAGATGCCACCGACACTATGCGGAGATGCCGGGATTAAAAATGGTGTCTTCACTCCCGGTGGAGAGAAGTAAAGGAGAATCCACAGGGTAGGTGTGATACGGAAGAAAAGTCCGAATGACAAATGTGAAGGAATTGTCATCTTCAACATCTTGAAAAACATCAATCTCACCTCCCCCTGGGTCAAAACATTCGTCTTCATTAAGCTCATCAAAATTGTTTATCACGGGTGCATCGGGCTCAATGTCGAAGGTAAAACGCTCATACTCAGGAATAGGATCATTGTTAAGAAAAATAGTATCCTCTTCTGAGCCTAAATCACTCTCAATACTCAAAGGTATCGAGTCTTCCAGAACAAGAAATGTATCAACCTCCTCTATAAGAAATTCACTATCCATAATGGGAATAGGAGAAGAGGAAGGATTTTCAAGCACAAAAGGAATAGAAGGAGTAAGATTCAACGCTTCGATCTTATTAATGAGAAGATTGATGTTTAATAATTTCTCACGAAGAATCTCGTCCTCGATTTGAAGAATATCAATCTCTCCTTCTTCTTCATCAAAATCGTCTTCATCAGTTCTCGGTAAAATTGGATCAATAAAATCGAATTCACCAGCGAACTCCTTGGGAAGAAAATCAATCTTAGGAGATGCGATCGAAATATCTCGACTAAGCAAAGAGTTAATAAGTCCACATTCAGCATCAAAATGATCACTATCACAAGACGACACATCACAAATATCTTCGAAAATACCCTTAAACTCACTTGGGATTGGGACGAGGTTCTCAACACTAGACTTTATTACTTCGTCCGATTCCGTTTCCGGAATAGTGTTAAGGTGCTCGTCCCCCATTATAAGAGAGTTATCGGGCTCCTCGATCGGTAAGACGGGTGTGATTGCTTTAGGCTTTCTATATATAATAGTATACTCATCATCGTCATCGTCGTAAAAGGTAGGACGATTCCAGCTTGGATAATTAATATATTCTGATAGCTCCTCATTAATATTTCGCACATCTTCGAGGAGTTTACTTATCAATTCTTGAATATCCTCTTGTCGATATTGCTTGTCCGTGAAAGCATGCTTAATTTCACCAAATCTCTCCCAAGCTATCAATATAACCTTTGGTGTTACTCCAAAAGGTATACGACTAAACTTCCTTAAGAAGGTGTAAATGTCTTTCTGAATATCCTTTGTCGATATTGCTTGGTCCGTCAATAGCATGTTTAAATTAACAAAAATCTCTCCCAAGCTTCATATAACCTTTGGTGTTACCCCAAAAGGTATACGACTAAATTTCCTTAAGAAGGTGTAAATGTCTCTCATTAACACTTTCACATCGTCGAACATAGAAAAATTTCCATATGGAGTAAAACTTTGAGTTGCCGGCTTCTCCTGCTTTGGTTGAATTCCTTTAAGAATTTGCAAATCCTTTATAAGTTTAAGAAGCAATTCTTGCATAACTTCAGGTTGATTCTGCTCTTCTTCAACAGCTTGCTTAATTTTAAGAAATCCTTCCTCAGCTAGCAATAAAGCCATACACTTTTTATTAGGAGGTATATGATCATACTCCTTTAAAAAGGCTTCTATAGCTTCCATTAAGTCTTCTCGAGCTTGCAAAATTTCTTTACTCATCTCTTGAGGAGGAGGATGAATGACGGAATTCTGCAGGGGTTAAAATTGGTCAAAACCAGAAGAATTAGGTTCATAGAAATTTTGGTTCAACGGTTGACACTGAAAAGTCTCATGAGGACCCCCGCAGTTCTCACAATAAAGGTATTGTTGTGGTGAAGTTAGTGGAAAATTATTATCGAAGTTTTGATCGAAACACGGATTCTGATTGTAATCAAACGGAACTTGAAGTGAACAATCGTAACCAAAATGAGCATCGTTTCCACATAACTCACAAATATTCGTCTCGTACCGGGGTTGTGGAGGGTAGTCGGAAAAATTGAGAGAATTTGGATTTGTATCATAATTACAATGATAACAAATTCCTCCATAACGCATATTTCCACAATTTTCGCAATTACATTGTCGACAAATTGAACCATCTAAAGGACCTCCACACCCGTAGCAACTCGGTTGGTAATATGATGACATGTCGAAGAATTAAACGATATAGAGGATAAGAAGAAAGAATTAAACGGATAAGAGGATTAAGATGAATATTTTTAGCTTTTTCAAATAATACATAAAGAAATAAAAGTAAGAAAATATTTTTGTTTCACCGAATAATCAACAAACTTAGGGTAACTCCCTTAAGTGAAATTCACAAAAGAGGTGCGCCTTTTTCGTAAGTGACACAAGACGGTTACTTTTGATTTTTTGAGTTTTTTTAGTATTTTTTTTATTATTTAATATATATACACAAAAATAAAATATTTTTGTTTTTTTTATTTATAAAATAGAAAAATATTCACAAACGGAAAGCGATAACTTCACGAGGAAGGTTCTTCAAAACACTAATCTTCGAACGAAACGCGAAAATCGTTACACACTTCCCCGGCAGCGGCGCCAAAAATTGATACGCGTCCAAACACACTCTATATATAATATATAATATATAAGTATATAAGGATGGCAACAATTATAGTATAGTAAGTATTTTCCGTCGGGTTCTAGAAACAAACTTTTAACCAAAGTTGTCTCAAAAACCTCCCGGGTCGTTTTCCCTCGACGAAGTGTGAATTGAAAATCGGTTAAGTCCGTGATCGCGCGTTTTGAATGGTTTAAAATGATTTTGATTTGGGTTCCTAAATCCTACTTGACATATTGATAAAGTAAATAAAAGCATAAAAACGAGCAAAGCAATAAAAACAATTAAACATGTAAAGCATTAAACAAAAATGAGTATTTAAAACGAGACAAATAAGCAAGCATAATAAATTCAATTTTAAAATTGCAAACTTCTAAAAATAAATCCTACATTAAAAGAAATTATATATTTTTTTATTATTTTTATTTATTTATTTATTTTTATTTTTTAATTTTTAAAAACTTTAATCTAAATAAATGTCGCAAATTAATAATCTCTAATCATATTTTAAATCCGCACTAATTTCTAAACACTAAATGAGCAAATAAATCAACTAACTAAATATGGCAAACGTTATAACATCAAAAGATAAAAATAAGTCTACACTAAGCATGGCAAAATTCAAATAGGCAAACATATTATAAAACGATAAAATAAATCTACACTAATTAATTGAAAAAGGATTAGAAAATGGAACCGAATTGAAGAGCCGCAAGTAAACGATAACCATCCGATTTATTTAGCTAAAGAAAATAATTAAATTCTATCTAGCTAAATAAACCCTTAAGCTCCGCGCCTCATGAGTTGACCAGTACCAAAAGTCAAAACAAGAAAATTACAAACTGATAATAGTTAAACAATTTATATAACATACAATTCTCTTTATAATTGGCACATTTAACTCGTAAACCCAAATCCAAATTGAGGCCTAATCAAATTTGATGTGGCCCAACCTACTCTATACTAAACGAAAGTCCATTCTAGATTTGTACAAACCAATGCAGGAACGCAAGTAAATGCAATGATATTTTAACTAGCAAATGTGAATGATTTTTAAGTCGAAAAAAATAAGCTAACGAGATAAGCTACGAAGCCAAAATAAAACACTATAACTATAAGCTAATAAAAACTTCATATAACGACAAGTATCTAAGAATCATTTTAAACGAGACCTACGCCTATAAGCCAAAATACGAATCAATAAGCTACGAGGTAAGCAAACGAAATAAGCTAAGGAAAAGCTACTCGAAACAATTAAGAAAAGAAAAGAGAAAAGAAAACGAAAACTAAATAAGCTTTTTTGATACGCTAAACGGATTTTAAGCTAGTACGAGTTTTTTAACAACTCATTTCATTCGATAACTTTTTAAGCATATCTTTTAAATTTGTGACTTAATGAGATCTACACTAAAAAGCTAAAACGAACTGTTAAGCAACCATATATCAGAATTAAGCTCGAGCAAATTAATAAGCAAACACAAGTAACCTAAGCTAATCGAGACCGAATAAGCTAAATTGAGCATTTAGATTTTATAAGAAAATAAAAATGAATAAGCCTAAGCTTATTTGTGATATAAGCTAGTAAACCCAATCGAACCGGCTAAAAGAAACTTATTCAAAACTGGGAATAAGCTAGGAAATCAAAAACCAACACAAGCTTATTAAAAAGAATAAGCCAAGAAATAAGCACTTCAAACATCATCTTTCATTTCATATCATAAGCTCGAATTGTACAATAAGCAGTTACAAATAGCACTAAATAAGCTGAAACAATAATGCCTACCAACTAAGCTACTACAAAAATTAAATAAGCAAAAACTTTAAACTAAAGCTAAAAAAAAACTAAAAGCCTCCCCTCTCAAAATGAAGGAAGCCCATAGTATATATAGCCAAGTGAGGGGGGTAATGTTGTAAATTGCCTTAATCATTGGATACTTAATTGGCCAATCATTGGCATCGGTGTGCGTGACAACGGATCGAGAGCCTGAAATGCCAGCAGATGGAGGCCACGTGTCTCTAATTTTAGCTTCAATCATACGCATGTATACTCACCCTTTGATCACTTTCACAAATATAAAAGATATAGATGCACATTGCCATGCCACACGTCCCTATTCAATTGGCTCATTTATTCATAGTGGGTGCTCATGTGATGGTCCTCCATTTAATTAAATGGCACATGATCTAGTACTAATAATCAAATGGCATTACAAAATTTCTAGTTTATGAAATGAAGGTGGGCCGAGTCTCATCAAATGGGCTAGCAAATTTTGATTGGGCTTGGATCTTTCATTCATAAGCTAGCATAATTAAGGGCTGGCCCGTCCCATATAATATCCGAGGGCACAGTTAGACTCGTTTTCTCTCGCTCTTTTCGATCTTGTGCTCGATTTTGTCCGGTTTTGTCTTTTCTTTTGTCCATTTCTTTAATATCCATACCTGCACATACACAAACACAAAAACTAACATATATTTGCCATTTTTATTATATTTTTGGTCTTTTGGTTTCGTTTTACAAGGCAAAAGGTATGTATAAAATATCAAATACCACTTAGCTTGGCTTGATTCGTGATGCTAAATAGAGTCTATATGCTATGTGACTTCGCCAATTTCAAGACTTATCTATTTATATACTCGTTGTCATTATCAAACTTTGTTATGCTTCCGCTACATTTAACTTTCTTATGACCGGTTGTAAAACTTAAATTAATTTTCTTTATGCAACGAGTAAAACTATTTTTCAAACGTCCATGATTAGTGGTCGTTCTTTATTGCTTTCTGTTCGGATTGTTGTGACGTCACGCCCTCGGACACGTATTCCGTCCAGGCCCCGTCTAGGGGTGTGACAGATTGGTAATCAGAGCCAAGGTTATAGAGAACCAGGTAGTTATGCTAGGTCTGGTCTATAACCAGTATGTGATCCTATGTGCCTTTATTTGTGCTTATGTGTTGTCTATCCTTGCTATACATATATATAAGACTTTTATATATACTTGAGACTATTATATATTGCCATATTTACCTTGCCATTCATTTCATCGTTTCTTTATGCCTTGCATCATTTCATATGAAAGAGATTTATATAAACTTTTGCTTGTGCAGATCATGGCAGCTTCAGCCATTGCTATTTCTTCTGATTCTTCGGATGAGAGTGTGAGATCACCGCCCTCTTGGGTTATTCTTTTTGGTGATATTCCTACTGTTATTCCTTCTACTTCTGTGGTTGCTCCAGAGACTTCTACTATTTCTCCTGTTATTTCACCTGCCGCTCCTATGGTTGAGATGACTCTTATCGCTTCACCCACTGGATTGTGTGGCTTGATTCCCTATTTGGATTCCGATTCTGATTCACCAGATGAGATGTCTTCATCGGAGCACATTTCCCCACTACCAGCTATTTCACCATTCTTATGCATCGATTCTTCTGAGGCTCCTGATTCTTCTGATGGACCACCTTCTCAGGATCCGTATGTGATGGCTGTTGCTCGTTGGAGGAGCAAGGTAGCATCATGTCCATCATCATCATCTGAGTTTCCTATTGCTCCTGTTATTGCCCCACCCGGGACTCGTCGACAGCCAACGATTCTTATCCGACACGGGGAGGCTATTCCTTTTGGTCGATCTTACCGCACCCATCTTAATGGGCCGCGTAAGTTGTTAACTACGAGGAAGAGAGTTAGACCTTTACCATCTCGCTAATTAGCATGGAGGCATGCATCACCTCGTTCTTCAGACCACCACTCATCTTCTTTTAGTTCATCTTCGGATTCTTCGCCAGTTCATTCTTTAGGTTTGGATGCACCAGATCAGGCTCATTCTGGATCTTCGACTAGAGATGTATCACCTAGATTGTGTTAACCTCCGAGGATAGCCCCATAGCGTAGTGAGGCATTTCGTCGTTGGTGTGCTGCTCTACTATCTACCTTGTATCCACTGACTACATCAGAGTCATCATCAGGAGATTCATCAGAGAGACCCCTACATTCATCTTCACATTCTGCTGGACCATCTCGCAAGAGATGTCGACCCGATGTCGGCACCGATAGTTGAGGAGGAGATTGTAGAGCCAGCTGGAGAGGATTCTTCTAATTTCTCTGGCACTAAGGATGGCATTGTTAGGTCATTCGAGGATATGCTGATTGACTTGGACAATGTTGTCCGTGACTTTTACCATCATATGTCTGATGTTCGTATTGATAGGATTGTTGGGAT